>MU865961.1:0-264395 GCA_033296975.1 Podospora aff. communis PSN243 | reverse complement strand
CCTTTTCTCCTTTGTGGCGTGTATGATTCTGTTTATGTTTGGGCCCCCCCCCCCCCCCCGCAAGTTGAAACAGCAAATCACCTGCAGCCAATGTCCGCGTCCCCATCTTAGCCAAGCGGGCATCGCCAAGGAATTACTGTGGAAAGAAAAGCCCCGTACATCGCATCCCATCGCCGATGATGGCTGCGTGCCGTGACCGTAGCACATGCACTTAATTGCCCAAAATGAATGGAATGACATGACAGCAAGGAAGCACCGGAAGGCCGCAGCCCCTCCACACCGAGGAGGACTGACCTGCTCTGCCCTCCCAAGCAAACGAACCTGGGGAGAGAGAGGAACAAACCCCAGAAAGGAGTCCCTGTTACCTTATATACCTGCCCAACCAAGACACACCTATCCACTCTCACGTTGCAGCTCCCTCGCTCCTCTCCTCTCTCCCCCCCTTCACTCTCTCAGCTCAAAGGCCAGCTTCAAGGCCTTTTCTTTCTTTCATCACCACCAGACCCCTATCCCCCACCACTACCACACATCCAAAATGCGCGTCCCCCCTTTCCTCCTCCTCTTCCTCACCACCCCAACGACCCTCGCCTCCCCCGCCGCCGCCCCTGTCCCCGCAGCAGCTCCCCAGCTCGCCGGCCCGCGCGCCTCCTCTCCTCCTCTCCTCCTCAACCACAGAGAAGGAAAGCGAGATGGCAGCAGCAGCAGCAGCAGCAGCAACATCCTGCGTCTGCCCATGCGGCGACGGGGTCCCTTGATTCAAGCCATGACGACGACCATGGTTGGCGATGCGGATATGGAGGGGACCAAGACCAAGACCCCGCATCACCACACGACGACGTCGATCCCGTCGCCTGTGGCTGTGAATGTGACGGGCATGTTTAAGGATGTTGCGTATGGGGTTAAGGGTTTGTCCCCCTCTCCCCGTCTTGAACGGAGTTTGTTGTTGGTGTTGTTAAGGGGTTAATGCTGACAAACTCGCAGTATGGATCGGCAGCCCTGAGCAAGCCGTCGTGTTGGACTTTGACACGGGCTCCTCCGAGACGTGGGTCGATCCGCCGTGCACCGGGTGGGAGGGCCTCGACGAGTATGAGGCGCTGTGCCGCGAGCTGGGGACATATGTGCCGCAGCAGTCGGATACGAGCATCGATATCAACGCGACTTGTCCGCCGCGGTGGATTACCTACGGGAGCGGCGCCGCGGCGATTCGGTATTACAAGGATACTGTGAACTTTGTCGGTTCGTTGTCTCCCTCTTTGTTGTGAAAAGGGGAAGGGTGAGAGCTGACGGTGGCAGATCCTTGGGACTATGAAAGCATGGGGGCCAGCTTCAAGCTGCATAAGCCGGTGCAGTTTGGCGTGGCGACGTGGAGCCAGAATATGGTGTCGGGGATTATGGGTGCCGGGTATGGAAGGGGGTATAACCAGAAGTATAGCGGCTTCATCGATGAGATCTTCGATCAGGGGCTGGTTCTGGACAAGGACTTTGCCATTGCGCTGGGGAGTGTGGATGAGGGCGAAGGTGAGTTCCCAGTGTAGGGAAACGACAGGATCGGTGTGTTTGTTGACTAACACTGGCAGGCGAGCTTGTCTTTGGCGGTATTGATCTGTCCAAGTTCATGGGTCCCCTCAACGGCCTGCCCCTCGCGGATCAGTACTCAGGATCTGAAGATGGCTTCTTCCGGTAAGGAGTGGTATTCACTGAATTGAGGGGTCAACTGACAATTGCAGATACTGGATCAACGTCACCTCCATCGGCGTCACGCCGCCAGGATCGTGCGTCACGACACCCGTGACCAACTCTTCCTGGACGGAGCGATTCCTCCCTGACACAGGTACCACGCTCACGTACCTGCCAGAGGAGGCCTTCTATGCCATTCTCGATCACTTCCCCGATGCGAGACCCGAGCCAGGCTTCGGCTACTCCATCAGCTGCTCCCACAAGAACGACCAAGGGACCATCGACTTTGGATTCGACGGCTTCACCATCCACGTTCCTTACGCAGAGTTCATCTTCGAGATTCCCGCTGACTTCTCCAACAGCGGCGAGGACATGTGCGTCTTGGGCGCTATCCCGGCTGACTCGTTCTACATCCTCGGCGACACCTTCCTCCGGGCAGCTTATGGTATGAACCCCTGACCCCTGACCCCTGGTGAGTCGCCAGATAGGAAAGCTAACAAACTACAGCTGTATTCCGTCAGCAAGAACACAAAGTTTACCTGGCGCAGTTCATCAACTGCGGAGAAGACATCGTGAGCTCTCATGGAGACATCTCCAAGCTCTACGGCAACTGTGGCCATCGTCGCCCCTATGCGCCGCCCTCAGGCGACGGCGACGACACTACGGTCGCCGCCCAACCGTACGGTCCACCTACTTCGCCATCCAACGCCACAACTTCAGCAAAGCCGTCTGCAACGCCCATCGGATTCGGCACTTGCCGATCCTATTCCACTGGGACTTATAGCACGCTCGGGTATGCCACCCTCAGCAGCTTCAACGAGAGAGCTCGTCACGACATGAGCGTCTTCCCCCGACCTGCCCTCCAAACAAACCTCAAGGACAGAAACGGAAACAACATCGACCCCAGACCAACCATGTCGGCCGTAGCCGCCAAAAGCTCGTCGAAGAAAGCTGTCAAGATCATCACCCGAACCAGCGTCATGACCTTCGACGCTGTGACACTTCCCGACACCACACTCCCGGCCACCGTGCTCACCACCACGTACACCATCTCCGAAAACGCTATCCGACCACAGGCGACGAAAGAACCCAAAGAGACCACCACCGAGTGTACGGACGAAGTTGCGCCGGCCACTGTGAGCGGCAACAGTTTCGGCTCGTCCACAACCGAGCTGACCTTCACCATGACGGGCGATGGAACCACCTTTACCACCGTCATGACCGAGGCGATTGATCCCGGCGCATCGGTCACCACCATGCGCGGTCTACGCAACTCTGAGTCCCACTCCCTGACCGACTCGTACTCCACCGACTCTTACTCTTACACCGACTCCCACACCACCGACTCGTACTCCTACACGGAGTCCTACACCACAGACTCCTACTCTTACACCGATTCCTACTCTTCCACCGATTCCTATTCCAATACCAACTCGTACTCGTACACCGAATCGTCTTCATACACCGACAGCGCCCCCCCAAGCAGCAGTTTCGACTGGGACAGCTGGTTCTCTTCCGTGTCCAAGATGTTTTCGACCGTGTCCGATTCCGTAATGACCCCCGTCGAAAGCTTCACGCCCACCGATACGTCAACGTACGCCGAGTCCATCCTCACCAGTGTTGCATCGCCCATCTCCACTTCTGCCGACTACACAGATACCTCATACGATTCATACTACCCACCGTCCTCCTACAGCCCCCATCTGTCCTCCGTGAGCTACACAGACTCGTACAGCTACAGCTACAGCGACTCGGGAGAAAGCAGCTCCACGCCCACGGTGGTCACCATCCCCGTCGAGACGGACGAGACCATCATCGTGATGAGGCACTCGACGACGTACACCATCGTCGACGGGGCCACGGTAACGTCCGACTTCTCGGCCAAGGGCACTGGCACTGGCACTGGCACAGGCACGGGATCCATCAGCTACACCGAGACCGGCGTGTGGAAGAACACCACGACCTCGCGAAAGCACACCCGCACCACGCGGAAAGCGACCACCACGAGCGAGAGCAGCATCACCATTGATGGCTATATCACCGGTTGGTCGTGGACTCCGGTCTCTGACGATCCTGCCATGAGGACATGGGAGGCTGTCCGTCGAGACGAGGGTGACGCGCTAGGCGCGGAGGATGACTGTGAGGACTATGAGTCCGAAAACCAAGTGGATCTGGAGTGAGATGACTGTGGTGAGAATAAACCATTGAGATGGAGTCAAACGCTTGCAAATGGGAGGAATTCAGGTAGACACAACCTCACACTGAGGACTCTCTTTCTTTTGTCGGGATGCCTTCTACACAAAACTGTCGGTAGATTCTTTTGGATACGTAGTAAATGTAATGTGGGGGATCAAGGCGTGCTGTGGGAGCCAATGCAGTGATGGCGCGATGCTGGTGCAGTGATGTTGAACTGAGCTGCCGGTGCTTCCCCGCTGTGGGGTTGACGCTCGACAGCTGCAGCGACCCTGGCCTAGCTGCATCCCCACCACGCGATAGGGCTGATAGCGTTGCCGGGCGCGATCGGCCGATTTGTTGAGTCACTGATAAGAAACAAAATTTTCTGGGGACGCCGCCATCGCTTCGGTGGGCAGGTCCGTCCCGTTGCGCAAGACTCCACCCTCAACTCGCAACCCGACATTCGATCTGGCGAATTGAGTCACCCATTGCGCTGCGTACTCACCTTCAATCCGAATTGTCTTCTGCAGACCGTTTGCGCAAACATGGCCGACAAGAAGCCGTCTGGGAACATGCTCTGGGGAGGCCGCTTCACTGGTGAGGATCCCTTCCAGCCCCTCCTACAAGCTGATTCATGACGTGGCAACCGCTGTCGAGCATGATATGAACCAATTGACTCCCAATTGGCTTCCTGAGACTCCGGTTTGCAAGGAAATGCTAACCAAACCCAGGCGGTCTCGACCCGCTGATGGTGCAGTACAACGAGTCCATCTACTTCGACAAGGTCCTCTACAAGCAAGACATCCTCGGCAGTGTTGCCTTCGCGCGCGCCAACGCCAAGTCGGGCATCATATCCCAGTCGGAGTTCAAGAAGATCGAGCAAGGCCTCCTCGAGGTGCAGAAGGAGTGGGAAGCCGGCACCTTCCAGATTGTCCCCGGAGTCGACGAGGATATCCACACGGCCAACGAGCGCCGCCTCGGCGAGATCATCGGCAAGGATGTCGCTGGAAAGCTACACACCGGACGATCCCGAAACGAGCAAATCGCCACCGACATGCGCATGTGGCTGCGCGACGAGCTGCGCACCATCGAGGAGCATCTCAAGGCGTTCCTCAACGTCATCGCGGCGCGTGCTGAGAAGGAGATTGATCACATCATGCCTGGATACACCCACCTCCAGCGTGCGCAGCCCATCCGGTGGAGCCACTGGATGCTCTCGTATGGCTTCGCTTTCGCCAGCGACCTGGAGCGCCTGCGCGAGGTGATCAAGCGGGTCAACAGGAGCGCACTGGGCTGCGGCGCGCTGGCTGGCAACCCCTTCAACATCGATCGCGACCAGATGTCCAAGGAGCTGGGCTTCGATGATCTGCTGTGGAACTCGATGGGCGGTGTCGCGGATCGTGACTTTGTGACGGAGACGCTCCAATGGGGTGCCATGCTCATGCAGCACATCTCGCGATGGTCGGAGGATTTGATCATCTACTCCAGCGGAGAGTTTGGTTTCATCCGGTTGGCAGATGCCTACTCCACCGGGAGCTCGCTCATGCCGCAAAAGAAAAACCCTGACAGCCTGGAGCTGCTGCGGGGCAAGAGCGGTCGCGCGTTTGGACACATGGCTGGCTTCATGATGACACAAAAGGGCCTGCCCAGCACCTACAACAAGGACCTGCAGGAGAGTGTGGAGCCCATGCTTGACCACGTCAAGACGGTCTCGGACAGCATCCAGATTGCCAATGGCGTGTTGGCGACGCTGACTGTCCGACCCGACAGGATGCAGGCGTCTCTTGATCCCTTCATGCTGGCGACCGACCTCGCGGATTACCTGGTTCGCAAGGGCGTTCCCTTCCGGGAGACCCACCACATCTCCGGCCGCTGCGTCGCACTGTCGGAGCAGACTGGTACCCCCATGAACGAGCTCACATACGAGCAGCTCAAGGGAGTGGATGCCCGCTTCGAGAAAGACATCTCAGAGGTGTTCAACTATGAGAAGAGCGTTGAGATGAGGTCGGCGAGGGGAGGCACCAGCAAGTCCAGTGTGCTGGAGCAGATTAAGGTGCTGAAGGAGATGATTGCTTAGACTTTTGCCCATGTGGGCTCGTAACGAAAATACTGCATCGATGATGGATGGGCTCTTGTCGTCGGGATGATATGAAGCGGGTTATGTGTGATTTCGGGGCTTGGATGGATCTTGTTAGACTTTCGTAGACAAAAGCTCCATGGCTTAATCAGTTGGTTTGTGAACACTGGCCTCTCCTCGGTATTTATCTCAGGGGCTGCTTGTTGCGTCACATGACGCAGCTGTCGAGTTTCGTGGTTATCGCACCTGGAAGTTTGCTCTGCCAAGCATATCACCGCGCTAAGAACAGAGCCCCAACCAGCCGCGCAGGAACGCAAAACCAAAAGCCATTTACGCGTCAGGGCACCGCAAGCTTCCTTACCTATTCCTGACCCACAGCATCACAAAGGATTGAACGAAATACATTGCGTTCGACCGCATCTGGACCGGCTCCTACGATAATACTGTGGAAAACTTGTTGAAATCCTTGTTAAAAAGCCGCTCGCCATCCATGGCGGCAAGCCTCGACGCGCAGACGTTGAACTTCGTCTTTGGAGGTCGACCTGACCTTTTGGCCGACATCCAGAAAGCAGCCGGTGTGTATTCCGTGACTCAGCGCGCTTTTTGTCCCTCGAGAAACCTTGTACTCCAGAAATGCAGTTGTTAACGTGAGCGTCGAACAGATTCCCCGGCGCGCATCAACCTTTTCAACAACATCGCGAGCTTCGTGCACTCGAAACTCTTCGCGACAGAAGACGACGCCCCTGCCTCGAAACGAAGACGAGTCGATGTTGCGCAGCCGAAGGCAAGCGGGAGCTCTTCCCAAGCGAATGGCGTCGACGCCGCCTCGGACCAAATCCTCCTAGAGATCAACGACATCTCCGTCTCCGTCCCCCAGCGCAAGAAGTACGATCTCTGCTTCACTAAGAACTTCCTCTACGCGCGCGTATCCGGCACCTCCGCCCCCGTGCAAGGCATCGTCTACCCCTGGCGCGACATCGAGCACGTCTTCTTCCTCCCCGTGCCCGACAAATCCCAAGTCCAGCACAACTACGTCCTCCTCCCCCGCAACAGCTACCTCCCCACCACCAAACAATCCGCCGCCGAGTCCCAACAACCACCTCCCCTCGAGCCCCTCGTCTTCACCGTCCCCGCGACTGCCCCAAAACCGGGCTCCATCGCCGGCATCTCCGCCCCCGCCGCCGAGTCCGTCTCCGACTCGTACCGCGCCCTCTTCGACTGGGCCCTCTCCACCTCCCTCCAAAACGCTGGTAACCGCAGCTGCCAGGTAATCGCCTCGGACCCCAAAATCTTCCACTCGGCCGCGCGCCAGGCCTACCGCCCCAACGAGAAAGCCGTGCACGTCAAGGCCTTCCGCGGCAGCAAGGATGGCTTCCTCTTCTTTTTGCCGACAGGCATCCTGTGGGGTTTCAAGAAGCCGCTCGTCTTCCTGCCGCTGGACCGCATCGTCGCGGTGAGCTACACCAGCGTGTTGCAGCGCACGTTCAACATTGTGGTGGAGTACGATCGCGAGGGCGGGGAGGCGGACGAGATTGAGTTTGGGATGCTGGATCAGGAGGATTACGGCGGCATCGACGAGTCGTACGTCAAGAGGCACGGGCTGGCGGATAGGAGCATGGCGGATCGGCGCAAGGCGAAGAGGGAGCTGGCGGAGAATGTGAAGAAGGAGGCGGCGGCGGATGGGGAAGCGGCGGCGCAGGGGGATGGGATGACAGAGCTGGAGAGGGCGCAGGCGGAGGCGGAACAGGCGTTGCAGGATGAGGAGGATGAAGATGAGGAGGATTATGACCCGGGGAGCGAGGGGGAGAGTGAGGGCAGTGGGACGAGTGACGAGGAGGATGATGATGAGGATGGGGAGGGTGAGGGGGATGATGATGAGGACGAAGAGGAGGATGAAGATATGCGTGAGGGGTGATGGTGACGACGTTTGTGGATGGGTATATGTATGAAAGATGAGGAATGAGGGTTTAGACGGTGGTCATGGGACAGTGGGTCATATGGACGAACAACTAACTGGCCGATTGAGCCGTTCTGGCGAGGCCGCGTCTCGATGTTTTGATAGAAAGAGTGTGGCGATGGTAGACGCTTGAGCGCCGTTGTCAATGTTACCACGAATGATAATACCAAGATGTATTGTTGCCCACAGACAGAAATGACAGGAGAAGTACACATGGGAGAATTATTAGTCTTAACTCCGCTCAGGGGTTCAGTCGGATAGGTACCTTCTGTGGTTGCCATGGGACCTACACAACTCGCTCCTTTTACTATCTAAACTCCTATAAATGATACAAAACATTATGGAGATCTCTTCATATTGCCTTCAGATTCCTATGCTAATCCCCTACCTCAAGCAATCCCCTTCACTCCCATCATCAACGCCCACAGTGCATCCACACAGTGTGAATCGACACCCACCTCTGCCCCTCAACCCCGCGAACCATCGGCTCAACAGCTCCCGGAGCTGCAAACCTGCGAATCACCACAGCATCTCCTCCAAACCACCCCAAACGCGCCTCTCCTGACACGCGCGTACCCAGCGCACCTCGCCCGGCCCTCTCACCATGTCCTTCCCCAACATCTACACCCATCGCAAGGTCGCCGACACCAGCGCCAAGCCCTGCGACATCTGCTTCAAATCCACCTCCTCGGTGCTTATCACGCCCGATAACAAGGTAACCCTTCTCCATTCTCCCCACACCAAATTGCTTCCTCCCCTACTGGCACATAGCAGACGTATCTGACAAGACGCGCATAGGACTTCTTCTACGTCTGCCCCGGCCATCTTAAGGATACAGGCTTCTGCACGCCCAAGATCGACAAGGAAGCCGAAGAGGCGCGAAAAAAGAACGAGCTGGAAGCTGAGGTGGAGAGGGTGAAGAAGGAGTACGAGGAGAAGCAGAAGAAGAAGAAGGAAGAGAAGGAGAAGAAAGAAAAGGAGAAGGAGGAGAAAGACAAGAAGGAGAAGGACAAGAAAGAAGAGAAGGGCAAAAAGGAGGATGAGGTTAGTGAGAGGGGTGTTGGATACCTTGCGGTACAGAGCGTGCTGATGGTTTCTGCGTAGGTAAAGGAGAAGTCCAAGTCACCGGCGCCCGAGGAGCCAAAAGAGGAGGAGCCTAGGGTGTTTGAGCTGAAGAGGTGGGTTTGGTGTTCTGTTTCCGGCTTGTTTGGCGTACTGACCGTCGCAGTACCTTTTACCAGCAGCGCGTGATGAAGAAGAGACAACTAGAGATGGCGAAGCGGAACCGCGAGAGGTTGGCAGATCCCAGCTTCTTTCCGTCGGTCCCCAAAGGTCTTCCTTGACGACGGCGGAGATGTCCTTGTCGGCTGCTGCAACGTCGCTGGCGCAGAGCCGGTCGTCTGCCTTTGCGGGTCCTGCCGGCTCACGCTGCCGGCAGTCGGGTCGCGAGCTGCTCACCGATTATCAACACCGGTTGGAGATAAGGGACGTCGCCCTCGGCCGTGTGCACTACTACTAATGGCGATGGTGGTTAGGTTCGCTGGCTCTTAGAGATGTGTAGGGTGCGTCATGCAAGGTCACCTTGGGTTTGTCTGTTTGCGCACACACCAAGGACTGCACCGAAAGGCTGATACCCCGGCCACGGGGGCGCTTTTCCAGAAGATCTTTTGGAACGGCACTAAAAAGATACATGGATTGGGAAATCCCGCAAGTACCCTTCGTACCCGCGTCGCCCTGTGGGATCTCGCTGGAACCCGCTGAACCGTCCCGAAAGCCATCGGCAAACGGTGAATCCTTCCCCCACCGTTTCTGCTTCTGTGGAGAGGGAGGAGCTGGCGGAGCCCAACCCTGCTGCCCAGATCGAAGGCAGCATCATCCCGCCCCGTCCACCCCTCCACAGCCTCCCAGTTGGTCCATCGTCAGAAGCAAATCCCTTGATTCCTTCCCCTATACACGACAGGTGCGTCGTGTCGTTGATGGGGTCGCACAAGAGATGCATCTCCTGCTGGGCTGGCCACCAAGGAGCAGCCAGCGGGGCCCCAAGGTGGTGCTTGCGCGGTTTGGCTAAGGGTACACAAGGAAGACGTGCGCCTCTCGTCACTGTGATGTCTTGACTAGAGTCGAGGCAGTGGATTGTAGCCTGTCTCCCGTTGGCGATCTTTCCTGTGAGATATGCCGTGTGTCTTGTTTCCTGTGCCGTCGGGGATGCTGGGAACTGATCTCAACTCATGTCTCAGCCTCCTGTCCGATGCCACTCTTCAATCAGATCCTTTCTTGTTGGCATCAGCACACAGTCCGCAAGCGAGGACCATACAGCAAAATGGAGGCACATCAGAGGCCGATCCAAGATGCTAGGATTCGGGGCGTGCATCAGCCCATCAGCCAAGTCCCCTTGCCAATAGCAAAAGGATCGATTTGCTCATCTCATCAACCAATGTTGGTTCGTGTGACCCACACACCAATATCCGCGATCCTACACGATGCAAAGTGTTTTGCAACCCACACAATTACCACACACTTCCTGGGTCTTATCAGCCCTCTGGAGTTTTTGCGATAAGCCGGAGACGAGCAGGTCAGTCAACCAGCTCGGACTGCGTGTTTCAGAGGGTGTGCAACGTCATTCGGCCTCGCTTTCGACATGTCGTCAGCGACAGGCGGCATCTCGCGACAGCTCGCACCGAAGTCTGGCCACGGCGGTCTGTGTGCGAGAGGGCAGAAAAGTTTGCCCTTGTGCCACTCCAATGCGCGGTCTTTCTGAGGTCTAGGTCGCTGCGAGGTCCTCTGTTCCAGCGCTGCCGTGACTGATGGGGGAAGTCTGTGGTTCCGTCTCCGTCTTTCCGCCGTCCCACCCCGCATTACACCCTGGCGTCGAGTCCGGCCAGGGGCCCGGGTTTGCGGGCTCGGCGATGGAGGGGCATGTGGACTAACATGGTGTTTTGTCGAAAACCCCGTGCAGAAGAGGGGCTACATCGATGGCGGAGGGGGCTCGAGTGTGGAGGGCGGAAAGCCGTTCGCGGCCGTTCCCAACAAGGCTAGCGCTTACACCCTATGGCTGGCTGCTTGCTTGCTGACGCCCAAGTCACTCCGTGCTTGTGACCGTGTTGTGCCTAGCCTAGCACAAGCTCACAGTCCTTCCCCGCTCGCTGCTCGTTTTCTCGAAACGGTACTGACAAGCGAGCCTCGCGAGTCGCAAAGCGCCAGTGAAACCAGCAACGGTGCGAGCGAGCACCGGCTTCGATGCCGGAGACCCGCGGGCTCTCATCCCACATGAGGAACAACTTGGACTGCATAACCCTCCTGTGGTTTCTGCAAGAGATACTGGTGGCAGGCTAGTTCATCCTTTTCTTGGAGCGGGATATTGCTGGTGCCCGTTTTGGCAGATCTGCATGTGCCGTTGGCGACAACGTGCACGACGACGAGTGGCGCTCATTGTTCGGATGGTCACCAAGCCGGGATGCAATGGGGAGGCCAAAGGGGCGTTCCTAGTGGACGACGGAGCTGCTGCTGGCCTTCGTCCATGGTTCCGTGGGCTCTCCCGACTGCACCGTGACTGCTGCAGTGACTCTCGCAGCGCCGACTATGGGAATCTCCGCATCACGTTGTGCGTCTGCGGGTGAATGGCGGCGGCGGGGCTCCCATTGGCGGGGACGCTGGATGGTGAACCGCAAGGGATTCCGCTCCAGAAGGATGGAGTCGCTGTTGGATCTAGGGTTGCGTCAGCCAAGTGAAATGACTGCTCGGAACTCGTCCCTGATCCTTCCAAAACGCTGTGTTACACGACTGGAATTGCTTCACCAACGAACTCGAGATAGCGAGGCTTCCAGGCTCTGCAGGGAACTAATAAGATACTTGCCTGGAGAACCTACCGATGGTGGAACACTACCTCAGGCGGCTGCGTTCAGCGCTCTTGCGGCGTCCTAGTGTCGTAGTGCTTGCGAATTGCCTGCCCCATGTTGTTTAGCTCGGACTCTTCGATATATCCGAGATGCAACGGCCAGCCGTAACGGTACGAAATGCTGGGAGCTGGGAAACGAGGTGGCAGAGGGGCGCGGAGGTGTCTTGAACCGTTCGAAAGGATCGACGCTATTGGATCCCTGCCACCGCTTGCCGTCTTGGAGGCGGGGATATTTTCGCTTGTGCAAACACGCTTTGCCTTGTTAGGCTAGCCAGCAGCCCTACAGGGTTTTCGTTGGGCCAATGATACCCATGTCACAATCGTCTTGGCGCCCAGCAGCACTCGAAACTGCCGCGGCGAGTTACACAACAAAAAAATGAGAAGCGACCCAACGCGCGGCACAGCGCACCCCTCCCGCCCTTCATTTTGTCCAAGTTATTTCCACGCCGGTCGATGATAAGTGATAGCAAGCATGCTGTGTAACAGCGGTCATTCCACCTGCTGATGCCTTCATTCGGAGATCGATGGCTTTTTTTGACGACGATGTAACGCTATCACAGGCGAGATAACCGCACGCTGCGGAGACCTGAGACGAGACTTGCCGCGGGGCTGCCGAGACACGGACACAGCCAGCTGGAAGTTTACCCAGATGCACCAAGAACGTCTCTTGGCAAGGGATCACGGGGAGCAATCCTCCTTCAGCCGATCACTCACATCACACCATCAGGAGCCTTATGCAAACTGCTCGATGAAGAGTTTGCTGACTGAAGCTCTCCTGTCAGTTTGTGTAATCCAACGTCAGGCCATTTTTAGCACCTCGTTACCGACTGGGTGGTTCAATATTTCGTCCTCCTGTCCAACACACAAGGTCCGAGCGACCGAGTTTCAAGCCTCCGGACGGCACAGCAAAGCCACAGCCGCAAAGGGATATCACTTCTTATCTGCTTATCACCGTTTTCTCTCAACTGGCTCCGTCGCCGCTGCCGCCACGGTGCCGACATCACTGTGCCGTGCCTTCATATGATCAGATCGCGACGCCTACAGCAATATCAGCATATGTTAATTTCATAGTTCTGTTCTATTCGGTGGCTCGTAACCCGGATTGCCACCGAGCTCCCCGCTGCCTTGGAACAGGACGACGCAAGGGGAATCGAGGTTTGTCAAGAAGGCTCCCGCCGATGAAACCCTCGTAGCCTTATGCAACATTGCTAGTGTCGCTCAAAGAGGCAAGGCTACCAACAACAGCGGAGGCAGGAAGCCGAATACTCATTTCGTCACAGGCCAGTCAAGCAGGATGCACCGGGCTATCTCCCCCTAAAACCAATACTAGGATCCTGCCTTTGGACACACTTCCGCTCGCCATGTCGGAAGATGAACCACTGCATTTACCATGACCCCGTTTCGACAATCTACGAATACGAAAGGCCTCTACAGGTTGCATGAAAACTTTATCCGCACCAGCACTGCCAAGCCAGGGGCAGGCTGCGATGGTGTGCGAGGCAGTATCGACGGGTAGGCAGCCCCCACCACCCGTCCCTTCAAGTCCCCGAGGTCCCCGAGCCGGCGCCAAGACCGCTCATGGACACTGCAAGCTCGGTCGAGACTGACAAAACGGGGAGCCATGGCCGGCCGTGGCAACATCCGTCCGCCAGTCCCAAACCGGCTCGGCCCCATTCTCGGCACCTACTCGGCGGGCGCCCGGTTGACGCCGTTGACCGCCGGTGACAGCGGCAGGGAGGATAGCGTACCCGGGGCGGGACCGCCGAAGACGCCCTTGAGCGCCGGCGGAAGCCTAACCCCACGCTCGGCGCGAAGATGCTAAACTTGGTCAACATCAGAGCTATAACTCACGGGCACCCCGGAGGACCCGGCGGCCACCCTCCATCTACCTGCCTGGAACTTTACCTTTCCCACACACAGACCGAATGCCCTGTTTCCGCCCCTGATGTGGCTTCAAGCCGTCAGCACTCAATAACCGGCCCCCAGGAAAAATCAAGGATTGAGAGAACGCCCAGTCGCACTGCATGGCGCGCTGTGCAGAAACGCATTGCTCGTAAAAGGAATTCCTTCCCAACCGCAAAAGTCCCCCGTGCTTCCGCGGCGTCACTGTAAAAACTCCCCGAAAACCGGCCAAGAAGGGAAATGCTCAAATGCTTAGGCAGCGAGTCGGTCAGATTGTCAAACCTCCACTGCGTAAGCATCGCTCTCGCATGCATATGGCTGATGACCAAAGTTTATTGACGCTTGTTTTAGCCAATTGAGGGCTTGATCTTTATTGCTGCTTACTTTCGAAGCGATCGTTTGTTTGCCCGCAACACCATCAAATCCGCTGTCACGGTGCATCGATCCGTTGTCCTGAGGAGTCAAACCGAGATGTCATTTCTGCCCAATCCCTGCAGGGCTGGGTGCGGCGACTCGTACACACACACGGCCATGATAAGTAAACATCCCACCTCCTGACTGACAACTTCGGGCAGTCATAACCCCGATCTGTCACGGTCAGTAGCTGGCAAGAGATGGATGTCTCGAGCCATCCAGCTGCCTACCAAAGCGTGGCGTCGTCCTCCGATCCACTCGCACGCTCTCGGACTGTCTACCGCGGGAATAAGTCCGCACTCTCTGCCTGGCAGCTCGGCATGTCCCCCGCCAAAAGGCCCACGAGGGACGGGAAACGGGTTGGACACCTCACGAGGATCCTATTCTGCACCGTAAGCTCTAACCAAAACTAAAGCCCAGGCGGAACAATCCCCGTTGATTGACGGCCCGCGAATTTGCCAAGGGATCCTTTTTTTTGTGCTGTGTTGTGAGAGGGACGGAAAAAACTCCGTTACTTCGCTACGTTGACTCCTCCCCCCCTGGCCAGCGTAAGCAGAGACCAAACACTGTGTGCCATACCGTATAGCACCGCATCCGCTCCCTGGTCTGCCTGGGATAACGGTGAGTTAGCCGTTAGCAAGGTCAGCCCTGCTCCGTTCGCGGGTTAGGTGTATTTTCTCGGATGGGCTTGTGATCCAAAACAGGGCAGAACCACGTGCGTGTGATGGCCGAAGCACATGGACAGTAGCACCGTCCGTTGGTGGATGCGGGCTTCGGCCGCCGTGAGAAATTTGAACTTGCGGCCGCCAATGCCAATCCTTCGCCGTTGGCCGTTGTGTTGAGATCCTCCAATCCCCCCGGCTTGATGATGTTTCAGGTTGCACACACCGTCGCGGGCAGGGTACGTCAAGCCGAAGAAGCTCCGTCCGCATCGGACCCGGGTTTGGAGTTGACGCGCCGGCGCCGGCGACAACGTTACTTCTGCCCCGTTCAGAGATTTTCCTGCCGGCCGGCGGCACCGCCAGGTGGCATACGGATTCCCAGGGCTGCCATGCGATCAGCGACACTACCCCCCGCAGCATTACTCTTCCCCTTTCCGGCCGTCTTGATCTCGTCCACCTTGCTCTTCTGCAGCGAGAAGGCCGGCGCTACCCAGTCACCGCAGCTGCACTTGAATCCCTGCCAAGCGTAGCGGCCGACGGAGGCGCCACACTTTGCGTTCGGACACGCGAGGCGCCCGTCGAGCTCGCCGGCTTCCAACGTCGGGCGCATCCACGACAGAGCCTCGATGAAGACATGGGGACAGTCAGACCGCTCTGCGTTGCCCCGCCCCTGGTGCGGTACGATGAACGGTTGCGTCACCAGTGTCCTCCGGCACTTCTTGCATCGCAGCTCCACACTGCTCTCCTCAGCCGCCTGCTTCTCATTCTTCTCCGCCTCCTCATCCTCGAACCGTATCCAATCCGGGGCGCGACCTATCCGCGCGGCATCCTCCACTTCCCTCTTGTAAAGCCACCGCTGATAGATTGGCTCTCGCTCGACAGCGTCGTCACTGTCAGCAGGACACCCCATCTCCCACCACATCTCCAGCTGCCGCATAAACCCGTCATTGGGCTCCGCAATCGGCCGAGTATCTCGCACCCACTGCAGCGCCTTGCCTACAGCCTCCCTTGGTTTTGTTGTGGGATCCGCCCTGCCGAAGCGATGCGGATGCTTCCAGAGGAGATATGCAACGATAGCCGACACCGATCGTGATTTTCCCATTGCGCAGTGGACAAACACCGCACCCTTGGCCGCGCGTGGAGGCTCCGCAGGAGCGGTCAGCTTGAGCCGCGCGAGCTGCGCTGCCGTCAGCTCAGCGGAGCCCGCCGAGTCCGCAGGCGTAATAGCGTCACCATCGGCCTTGATGTTGTCCGTGGGCCCCGATCCGTCCCCCGCTGCCGCCGCTGGCAACTTGCCGTAAAGGCCCTTCTCGATAAACCGCACCATCGTTGGGAAGTAAACCAGGAGATCCTCGTCTTCCATATCGTCGATGTCAATACTGAGGTGTTCAACGCCGCGAAAGACATCCTCGTTATTGTTGAGCGCGTACTTGATAACCGACAGGATGTGCGTAATCTTGTTTTCCTCGAGGAGTCGTGGTCGCCGGAGCCCAAAGACGCTGCGTGCATGTGAGTCGCGCCGCCCGCCGGTCGTTGCCCCTCGGCGGAGGAAGAAAATGCGGCTGACTCACCCTCCGACGTAAAGGTCCTCCTTCCCGTTGATCCTGTTCAGCGCCATGGCGTGATTTTCCCCCCTCTCTCGATATTGTCTTCCAAAGTCCCTCAATATTAATTGGCGTGGCCCTGAGCACAGTTTGTGCGATGTTCAGTTTGGTTGTCGCGGGGTTGAGCTGTTGACTTTTTTGCCAAGTGCCCCACCAACCACCGTTCCCCGAACCCAAGCGTTGGATGGTTAGTGCGGGGTAGCCTCAAACGTCAACCACGATAAAAATTGGGGGCCGAAAGCATGTGCACGCAGAAACACGCGCTCAATCCACGAGGCTCTCTCGTCCGGTCTGGCCAAACTAGTCTGAATGTGAGCAAACAGACTATTTTAAGGCGATATTCTGTCACCTGTCACAAAACCTATTTGAAATGACGTCGGCGGCTCGATGAAATCTCCAGCGACACTTCACCCCGTAGGGCTGAGCAGGGTTTGGTGCAAACATGAGATCACTTGGATGGCGCTCCAAAAAAAGGGATGGAATTCCGTTCAACAACTCAATATTACTTTTCAACACCCTCTTGTCATAGACGTCGTCAGCGTTTTATGCGTGCCATCGTGCTCGCGTGGACGAATAGAGAAAACACCGTCAGCGCTCAAGCCGCCAAACCCAGAAGCGAAGAGTACCGCCCTATGCATATGTCCTTTTTCCAAGGGACAACAAGAGAAAAGACCAGGCCACCCGGTACAAAAATGTCGAAAGTGACAACAGCGTTCGTACCCAACCTCTGCGCAAAAATACAAGAAGCAGCTTCGACGATAATCCAATGACCTCGCAACGCCAAGTCCTAAACAGCGCCGCAGAGAAAACAACTGCCTGAGATGCCGGTGCTGAAAACACGTTTGCCAATGGAGAGACAAGGCACCTCACTGTCTCTTGTCAAGCCGGGGGGTGGGGGTGGCGCCCCAGGTTTCCACGCAGGTCAATGAAAGCTGAGGATTTACACAAAAGACTGACCCGGCAGCCCGGACAGCTATTGGAACAACGCGCAGGTGACCCCCATCAATGATGCGGAACTGACGTCTTCAAAGTGAATATACCCAACACTGAGCTGGTTGACGATGTCGGGCATGCGGCACCCGCGTCTCAATTGGCCTTGTGCAACACTGGTGCTGCCTGCATTGTTGCCATTGGTCCACGATTTGGCCGAGTTGGTGGTGGGTTGGAAGATTGAAGGATGAGCAAGCAGGGTCGCCCAAGATGCAGCTCTATTACCAATCGACATGCACCTGCAAGTTTCAACGATGACGACGAATCCCAGGCGAGAGAAAAGTGCTGCGCGGCCCACCAGAGAAACGGTACCAATAGAGGCAGCCAATATTGCCATGCTGGAGGCGCCATGCCGCCGGCAGGACGAGCGCACTGACGAGTCGAGCCTGAATCCAATGGGGCGATCCCCGGCTGCAGCGTCAAGCGGGCCATTGATGTCCTGGAACAACGGCGAGCGGTCCGTCGCGGGCGCGGGCTGGCGCGGGGTGAGGTGCAGCATGTCTGGTTGTCAATGCGGACCCCTCGCAGAGATCGGCCGCTGCCGTCCTTCCTGGCCGTCCCCACCCTCGAGCCAGCGAGTCCCTCCGAACCTATTGCTGCGTCTGGTATGATCATCCACCCGAAGCACGCGCAATCTCAGGAGGAGACGTTGAAGGCAGTAATAAGATTTATTCGTTGGCCGTCTCGAGGTTGATCTTCCACCCCGCCACCAGATTGCATTTGACCTCGAGGCCGATGTCGCTGATGCATGAGGACTAGGGTACCTTCGTTGGTAAACAGACAACACAGTCTCCATCCTCGGGGATCCCCCACCATAGTTCCCTCGCAACACCTTTGCCACGCCGCTGCCACACAGGCCCGACCCCCGAAGTTCCGTTTCGACCTAGCTGATCAAGGCCATAGCCAGCCCCATTTTCCTCAATTCGAACAAGATATTTTCGTCCTCGAAACTCCATTTGCGCCTGTTCAGGGGGAAATCCACAACGCCCACTCCGCCGAGCGTAATTTTCGTAAGACAATGCCCGTATAAATCGAGCAACAAGGATGCCGGAACCGTACCCAAGAAATTGTTGCGAAGGTAGACGAGCCATGTTGGAAACATTCCCGCCGGTTTGCGACCCTCCCTCTCTTCGCTGATTCAAGAATACACGGGTTACCTCGCGGGTACAGGGGGGTCCTCCTCCATCATGCAGGCGTTTTCTAGCATGTTTGTCCATTTTCCACTGGTCCCGGCGTGGCTGTGCTTCAAATGCTGTCGGAAGTGATCGGCGCGGTAGAATTTCTTGCTCGAGTTGCACTCCCGGAACTTGTGTACGTCTTGAAGATGGCGGATGCGTTCCTCCCAGTCCTGCTCCGTGATGAAGGCGCCGGCTGGGTTTCTCCCAGATCTAGGAAATTCATCACCGCAGTAGCCACACGTATCCGCCTCGCCCGGTTTTGTGGTGCTGTCGTGGAAGGCTCGCTCGTAACCTGTCAAAGCCGAGCAAGACCAGCTGTGTCGTCTAACATGAAGAGAATTCTGGTGCCGCTCGGCCTCATTCTTGTTTTTGAACCGGTTGCCGCAAAACGAGCACTCATATTGCTTTTCAGCCTCGTGAGTCCTGCGACTGATGTCAGCAAACCTGCAGTTGGGCAGAGGAGATTAGGACGGACTTCAGCTCTTCTTCTGTGTCAAACTTCTTCGGCTTCTTGGGGCAGCATTCGCACATATACGGCCCCTTCATCTTGGCTGCAATTAGACTGCTGGGATTCTTAGGTATCTCGGCGAGCTTTCGAGGCGAGGCAAGTGGCCGCCCGGGCTGGCCCATCATCGCCTGCTCACTAAGGGTCCGTTGATGCGATGACTGCATCGCGATAGAGCGTGAGAGCGCGGACCGGGGCGAGGTGGCTGCGCTTAGGGGAGTAGCGTAGGGGCTGCTGGGGTCGGTTGGTGAGAGCCCACCAGGTGACAAGCCATTGGGCGACCGACGGCCAAATGAGCCCATGCTGGTGATGCTGCTCGCCGTGAGGTTGCTTGCGTAGCTTCCACTTCGACTGACCGAGGATATGCTCGAGATAGAACCTCCTTGGGGGATCACCGTCAATCGTGGAGTGGGCGAGCCCCTTGACATAGCTCCTCCTTCTCTTCTCCTCAGCCCGTCACTGGCCAGGGGAATTTCGTCATTTGGCGGCGAAGAAGCCCTGCGCTTTTGACCAGCCTGGCAGTACTCCAGTTCTCTATCCCTCTCTCTTTCCCGTTCCCTTTCCCGTTCCCTCCACTGATCCTCAATATGGAGCGTCCGCATGCGAGAAGTCTCCATGGGGAAATCTGTCTCGTCGTCCCTCGTCTCGTAACTGGAAACCGTGACGTCGTCTGGAACAGAGCCGCTGTTGGTTCTGCGAGTGCGGGGCACAGGAGACCTCTCAAAGTCTCCGCCATCGGTGCCGATGGGCGACCGATAGTCCATGGCACTGGGGCTGGCGTGGCTGAAGGGAGAGACGGCCGAGATTGGGCCCGGTGACCGAGTAAGGGCCGTGTCTAGAAACGGCTGTTGCTTAGTCCGGTGGGGTAGCGAGAGTGTGGTGATCTGTGTGTGATTAGGGCGGGTGTGTTGGGCATCATTGTGTGATGCGCTGAGGAGCGACCGACGGCCAGCAGGGCGGTTCAATTTGTTAAGCATGGACTTGTCAATGGACTTGTTGTCCTGTTGTAGGAAATGACCCATCGAGCCAGCGCCAAAGGAAGGGGAGAAACCGGATGACCTGTCAACACAAAGTTAGACCAGGCTGCCCAAACGCAAACGCCTATAATCATCCTGAAAAATCGTCACTAACCTCACGCTGTCGAAACTCTGGTAGCCTTCGTCGAAGCCGCGTTTGAACGACAAATCGCGGCGCTCAAAACTGAGGCCTAGCGAGTCGCCCAACGAAGCATTCAAGTCCCGCTGTCTGTCCTTGTTGTGATGCTGTATGTTCGGGTCCACGGGTCCCGCGATCGGTACCAGCGTCGGGGGTGGTAACGGCGGGGGAGCGATGTTGTTGTCGGAGCCGCGGATGGCCATTGGGTTCGAAGCGGCCGATGGAGAGAGGTTGTCGTTGAAGGAGATGCGCCCCCCAAACGGCCTTCCGAAGCTTTCATCTCGACTAGATATGGACGGAAGAGGAGCGTGGTCGAAGTCGCGCCCCCCGTACCGGGGTTGCGCATGAATTGGGATCGCCATGGTTGTCCAGTGTCTGGTGATCGAGCGGGGATAGTGGTGTTTTGAGCACAGCAGCTGAACCGTAGGGCGAATCGACCGCCTTGCCACTCACTGCCCTACCGAGCAAAGCTGAACCGCGCAGTCGGTACCCACGAGGTCCTTTAGCTAGGTGACCAGGAACTGGGGCCGTGGTGACGTCTTGTGGTGGGCAGGCGACAGCATGCACAGGTGGGAGGAACCGGCTTCAGCTAGTTGCCTGGCCCGGCTTCGTGGACGACGAGTCGGTGTCGCCGATGCACTCGAGCAGACCGCAGGTGCAGGGGCGCCAAGGCGAGCACGGGAGCCACCAGGAACAACGTGGGGAGGAGGGAGGGAAATAAAGAAGTGAAAAAAAGGGGAACGGGCTAGAAGACTAGCATCGACGTTGATCGTATTTTGGGGGCGGAGCTGCTGTATACTGCGTAGGGCGGACGCCAAGGGTGTCTGTCGAACGCCTCGGCTGCGTCAGTGACGAGGGGTTCAGCCCAGGCAAAAACGACGAGGTGCGTCGAGATGTACTCGGACGGGCAATGCGATCCAATGGTGGAGCCTCCAAATCAACAATACACCAGGGTCAGCTGAAGTGAGGTGAGGAGTGGTCCCTCGGATCCCAGCTGTTTGGGCTGCGCAGCCGTCTTGAGATAGCCTAGTGGGCAGTCGGCGGTGCCTCTAGCCTCTGCGTAGCTCGAGCTGTCAGTCCCACATCCATGCGCCGACGACGAAAAGTGGGCGGGAGAGTTGCTGGCGTCCGTTCAGTCGTGCTCATCTGTCGCTCTGCGTCGGCGTCGGTGATGGCGTCGAGCGTGCTGCTGCTGCGTGGGCCGGCGGTGGTGCAGAGAGCAACAAAAGATGGGCCGTTCCAAGGGGGAGACTGAAGGCGGAACCCCAGGTGGGAGACCTCGAGTCAAATGTGCGCGGCGTGTGTGTGTGGGTGTATATTGACCTGGCGCATTCGCAGCAGATTTCCTGCACCGCAAAACAGCTGCGGGAGTGACGGGGGGTGGGAGACGAGGTACAAGGGCAATACGGCAGGCAAAGTACCTAAAGTCCCCCTGTCCCATCTTTGCCTTGCGTAATGACCCCGGACAGTCAAGCCCACCAAATCCACTCAATCTGCCCGCTATTCTCAGCCCTCAAACTAGGTGGGGCACGCATATCCGCAACCATTCCCCATTTGGCAGGGCGGCTGCGGAACGCAATTCCCACTGTGTACATGATACAATTCGAGAAACCCGTTGCCCCGTTTCCTTGTCGCCTGTCCCCATTTTCGCACGATCTGGCGCCGTCCGCACATCACAGAAGGGCTCACCATCGATGATCGACCACCTCGGAGGGCGTGCACCAAAGAACACACTTTGGCGTTCTCAGCCATCCCCGATGGGCGGAAGGAAATTTGCCAACGTTGGGCGATGGACGCCCTCCATGCCCGGACGAAACGGAGGCGGTATGTAAAAGAGGAGGGGGTGCCCGGTCTCGAGGGGCGGGGTGGGTGTATGATCCTGGACGTTACGACATTGCAATTGAAGACGGCCCCGGCTTTGCTCAACGGGGTCCCGCCCCTGGCCCACTGGGAGTTGCCCTGGCAAGGTTGGGGGGGGGAGGAACCGGCTCTGGGAGAGTGACATCGGAAGCTGGTTGTGCAAGTGACCCAACGCCCTGTCACCTCTGGCCTGGAAGGGCTTTGGCAGAAAGTTGACTCCCAACCACGCATTTGCCAGCCCTACATACACAGTAATTTCTGCACTCAATGGACGGAGGGTGCGACATGCGTTAGCCCTGGAAGCGTGTCCCTCCCAGCTCCCCGAGCCCAAAGCTGAGGTGTGGCACGACCTAGTAGTTCCGATCGGTCCATGCCCGTTCGAGTGGTCCGTTGCGAGTGACCGTTTTCTTCCCGCTGCGCGTCAGCTGCCCGTTCGGATGCTCGGAGCGTACGGAGCGCTGAAGCGAGGCTGACATTGGACAGAATGTGGACCTCGGCGGCGACGTTGAGATTCGAGGCTGGTTCAGACAGAAGACCGTCGCGGCCGACTCTACTCGGATCCACAGAGGAGCGCCTAGGTAGCGCCGCATGTTTGGGGGTGAGCTCAGGAGAACGTATTCGTATCTCCCTACAGCACAATCTCAGAGTCGAGGAAGAATGACCTAGGAAGGAATCGAAGCACCATCTATTTTATTATGGTGCGATGCAACGGCTGGCGCTGTTCCCTGAGAGAGTCCACCCTACCGTTCCAGCGAGACGCTTGAGGAGCGTCGCCTTGGGTCATTTCCACGACCACTCAGTCCGCCGCATCGTGCAGCAAGTGGAGCGTTTTCCATCCAACGCTCGGTGGTGCATCTTTCGAGGTGGGAGTGGTACGCAAGCTCGCATGGTGCTAACTGCGCCGAGTCGGAGACAGATAGAACAAGTAGGGTTGCCAAGCACTGAGGGCAGGCTTCCTGTCAGCTCGTCTCACCGTCCACCACGCCTATCCATCACGCCAGCAGCGGCGAGGAGGTGCCAAGGCAACCATGGCCTTGAGATGAATTCGCTCCGCTTTGTGCGTTCGCTTACCACGGCCATTCTGGGCTCTCGCAAAGCTTCCGGCCAGGGAACAATCTCACAGTCAGCATCGCCAGGGTGCAAGGGCCCAGCCCTATCAGGCTGGCCAGCTAGGCCCCACGGCGTTGCTTGTCGTCAACCTCCCTCGGGTAATCGTCTTCTTCACCAAACCGATAATCCGCTGCTCGGACGATGCGGGCGTGCGGAAAACGGCGAGTCGGTCGAAAACGGCGCGTGTGCTCCCCTCTCGGGCAGCGACGCAAGCCCGTCGAGTCGAGGCCGGCGTGGCATTGGTGGCCACCTAGACGGTTAGAAAGTCTCATGCGCAAACAACCTGGAATGACTCGGATTGCCAAAGGCGGTAATTTTGACCAGCGACCACAACTCCTCCCCGGCAGAGACTTGATGAACGTCCAGGCGTGCGCCCTGTTCTGCAGGCCTTAGGTTGTTGATTGCTGCGCTGGTGGAAGTCGACGCCAGTTGGGAGGGGACGGGTAATTCTGCACAAGAATAACTCGCTTGAGAGCGGTATAATAATTATTTTTATTTTTCACCTGCGTCGGATCGCAGCGAGGCCGCGAGGGTGGGCTCGTGGCTACGGGAGGCGGGCAAAGCGGGACGGCACCTCATCGCACATCCAACCTCCATGTGCCTCCCGCCCTACAAGGTGACAAAGGCAGTTCCATTTCTGGGCCAGGTAAAGTCGTCGCGGGAGGTCAGTGCCGCCCCACGCACCCCACCCACACTGGGAAACGCCCCATGCGCTCTCCTGTCTTCCGTTTTGACCTTGGTCTCCCCGCTGCCCACCGAGCCAAACACATCCTTTCTCGATGCACGCAAGAGATGCACGCACGGCAGAGCACTGGCCCCGGATTTATTATCCCAACTTCTGGCACAACAGCCTATTCTCTAACTAAGGCTGACAAAGAGTTTGTAGCGGCTCCTACCCAATACTTGAGTCCGCTGTGGGGTTTATCCCGCGCCACACCAGACAGCCAGACAGGGCAGGCAAGTCAGGACTTTGTAAGGTGCGGGGTGAGACATCAACCTGAACCCAGGCAACTGCTTCAAGCCGAAGTTGGCAGGAAGGGAAACGGGACGGCACAGCGCTGCGCGCCCAAACAACCGACAGAAGTGCGGCGTCCTCAACAAGCAGCCCGAGAAGTTGTCGACCATGATCTGAGGAGCAGTCACGCATGCTCTGTCGCCCCCGGTTGCCTGAGACGGAAGCCGAAGTCTCTCCTCCGGTGGGTGCCGTTCTAGTTAACGGCGGCAGCTCTCGGCAAGCCAGCCGTACTGCGGGGCGATCGATTCGTCACGTTCATCCCTGCAACCTCTCCTCCCATTACCCACCGTGTCCCCAATTCGCCCTTCACGACAGAGGGGACGGGCCTACGGAGTGTCATTCACATCAAGCTCAGGCCGCGGTCTGGATTCACCATTGTCTTGGAGAGGAAACCGAAACGGAACCCAAAAATATCGAGATCTGCCATCGCAACCCTCAACATCACACAGCGAAGAATAAACGCTGAACGCCGAACTTCCGTCCTGTATGCGATCACCAGAGAGCGAAAGTCCGAGCTGAGCGCTCCACCTGTGCTCAGTAAGCCATGTCCGATGGCTTGCCTTTGAGGTCTCCATTCGAACAGTTCCGCTCGCAGCGGTGATGGTCAACAAGAGGAAGAGTTCTGCCTCAGCCCTACCAAGGGCTCAGCAGCCCCTCCAAACGCAGGCATCCATATTATTGGCCACAACAGTCTCCATCAAGACCAGGCTACCCCTGCGAAACTGCTTCGCAGGCCCATATCTCCTCAACAACCACGGCGTCTCAGCTTGACCAAGGCGATCACCCAACGCACACCGCGAAACGACGCGGGAGAACGGTCCCCAGAGAGCGCGGAGCAGCGGAGGCGGGCACCTGGATTATCTTTGATAGACGGCGGAAATACGCCAGCCTATCTCAGGGCTCTATTCAACCAACCCATCCAGCGCGTATGAGCCCAAATAACTGAAGAAATCGCTTCGCCTGCGGCCTCTAGCAAGAAATCCCCCCGCCATCTGCCGCCACTCAGCCGTTTGCCCCCCGCAACCGCCCGCCTTTCGTCCCAGGCTATCAGACGATCCAGCACTTCCAAAGGCTTCCATCAGCGATGCTCTCCTGGAAGTTGCATTCATCTGGTTGCCGATGGTTGAGAGCCGGGTCAATAAGCGAGAGTGCGCTGCGAAATCTCATAGGCAGTCTCTGCACCAGCACGAGCCTGGTCGCTTCGCACCAGGCTATTCCGCATCAGAGGCGGGGTTCGAGAGCATGCAGCCCTCTGTGCAGGAAGATATCGCCCATGATATTGTCGAGCGGCCGCCTCCTGCCACTCCCTGCGCGCTCGACACGGTTCGCTTGCTCAGTCAGTTGCATCGCTGCAATGCGGCAATGTAAGTCATTTCCCGTCTGCCGTCTGGGTATTCCAGACAGCCCGGGCACTGCACACAAGTACGCTCAGGGCCCCCATCCCCACCCACCTCATCTCATGGTGAGGTCAACAAACACAAGGACTCATATGTACCGCTCCCGCGTGTGTTTTAGATTGAGGCTATAATGGCACCAAGATTGCACATTCCCAAGGTGGTTTCCTGGGCGAAGTCTGAGTAGAACACCACAGGAAAGCTCCAGTTGTATCTCGGCAAGCCTCCCCTGCGAGAGCGATTGGGCGCACCTTGGTTTCACCTGCAGGAGCACCATCTCCGCCTAAAGTGAGGGAGCGCAAAGGTACCCTGCATTTTGAAACGGTTTCCCTATGGGGCGGCTTGCCCATATCGCCATACTATCAGGCCAGGAGGAAATTGCTATAGGCATGGTGATGTGCTCGGCTTGGGGGTGTCGACCTTGCTGTTCATCCCGGCAACACTGATGCGGGCCACTTCCCATGCTCCTCTTGACAGAGTACCTTCCGACGCTGCCAGCTTCTGTCGTGTCCGAAGTGGACCTTCATCAGTACAGCGCAGTCTTGAAGGGGTCACGGGAGAAGACGTTGCAGTGGACTGCACACCGCCGTTGACACCAGGGTTGCGATCAAGTCAACCGAAAAACAGTGTCATCCTCGCGCCCATGGGCCGTCCGGGTCGTGGGGGGCCAAGACCCCGCAATGTTCGGCCCCTCGGGGAGTTGGGCTGAGAGCCTGAGAATCGTGGTGCTCGCTGAACCCCCTGGGCATAGCGTGGAAGACAGTTGGAAGACCCCGGGTAGCCCTACAGAGCCGAGCAATGTCTCGCAGACAACAACACCACGGGCAGATCCCACTAACGACACTTCGACTTCGGGCTCCACATTACCCGCCATCTGGCAAGGTGACAAGCTAGCGCAGCACAGTACACAACAAGCCGTACTAACGAGCCAGCCTCTGAGGTGGCCCACTTGGTGACCAAACGTCAGAGCCTGTGCAAAGCGACGCGCGATGGAGGCGGGCAACTGTACGGCGATTGGGGTTGTCTTGCTAACGATTGCCAGCCATTTACAGATCTGTAGCCGTCGTCCAGGCTCTGTACCAGCAGCTCGAAATCTCAGTCAGCAAACCACGCCAGGCGTCACCTTCCGGCGATGAATACGATGACCGCTTCATACCAACTACCGAACGACCAGTGACCCAAGATTACGGATTGGATCGATTGCTCGGGGACCTGTCCAGGCTCGGGGTGGGGAATCAGGGGCGTCGGCGAACAGGCTTGATCCGAATGACGAGGTGGTTAGCGGCAGACCGCACGCCTGTGATTGACCCGCACTACTCCGCCGCCAAGCGAATGGTGGAGTTGCACGCCAGCCGAGGTCCTCCGCCGTCCTCCACCCTCAGCGTGCCTCCTCATTTCATCAACGACACGGCGTTGATTGCAATGCACTAATCTACCATGGTGTGCACCGATCTCGACTTGGCGCAGTGCAACACGCCAATGTCCAGCAAATGTGCAGAGTGGAGAGGAGGCCTCATCCGCACCACAACCCCAACCAGTTTTGCCTGCGTCGGGAGGGGCTCGCCAACGGAAACGAGGGCAGAAAAGGCCCAGTCAGGATCCGTTGACGCGCAACGCCCATGGATGCGTTTTCCAGGATTTCCTAGCCGGCGACGTTTCGTTGCATTTCGGACGTGTTGATCTCGGCGGTCGAGGCGAAACAGGGCAGAAGGGGGGGCAAATTGCCCGTCGCGACCAAGGGACTGGTTGCACACTCAATGGAAGGCGACGCGCTCATCAAGACCCGCGAACCGCGATTGGTCTCGGAGCCTCTCTTTCAGCTGGCATGGAAACGCGAGGCCGCTGCGGTCCGAAGTTGAGCAGGACCCTACGGTAAGGCGAGGGGTCGTCTGGTATCTGGTGGTCGAGTCAGGGCTGCCGGGGCCACTGCAACACGCGGATCGTGGCTCAGCGGCAGGGGAAGCGGGGTGCTGGGCCAGCTCCCAGGTTTCTCACTGGTTTGCCGCCACCACGTCTGCCGATCACCCAGGCGGGAGGCTCAACCGAAACGACCAGTGTGGCGCCATTCGCCCTATGGTCTCAACTCTGTTCATGCACTTTCCAAGGACAAGTGGAAACGTCCTTGTAGAGTACCTGGCAGGAGTTCAACTTCCAAACACCACGTATTGGCTCCTGCGTCACCGCGGCTATCACCAATGGCACTGCAGACCCTGCCGTCGTCCACCTGCCCCGCTTCGGCCAGTCAACACCAGCACCAGTCGATTCCGCTCTGCCCGCAGTCGATGTTGCTTTCGCTTGGAGACGGCGCCTCGCCCGGAGCACGGAAAAACCACCCCCATAGCATCGCGCGTGTTCTACTTGGGCCAGACATCCCACCACTGCAGTGGAACCGGTCCCGTTGCAATCGTTTGCCTGTCTAGCCTTACGGACGTATCCGCGCGGCTGCCAACTGCGTCAGCGTCCCTAGAGCTGGTGTGACATGCCACCGCTCTTACATTTTCACCGCGCACCTTTCTTTCGGCCACCAGCATTTGAGTGAGGACACGTGCGATGATAACAAAACCTGATCACGCTCTCTGCACAGCTCCGTTTCCGCCTGTCCCCTTACGAGTTGGAAACCGGTGTTGCCCCGGTTGATGTTCATGAGCATATGGCCACTCCTCCAGTCCATCTGGTGCCGAAGTCCCGCCACCAGTCACGATCGCCAACGCCACCTGCAACTTTTGCAAGCCAACCCCCTAGCCGGAGCCGAAACGGATTCTAAAAGCTGACTGGCTGATCAGGTCCTTTGTGAGAGCGAATTTGATGGTCACATTTCTTTGCTGTCCCGTGCCTCTGCTGCTTGGCCAATCCACCTTGCGATCATCACTGTGTTGGTCTCGTTCTGGGCCCTGGCCGCCGAACTGGCCGCCAGATACACCATCTTCGAGACCACGAGGGCACAGCGTGGCATCCAACCCTGCGTCTCAAACATAGTGTTCGGTGCGAACAAGGTCCGCCAGTTAAACAGATCGTCCAACAGAGAGCAGGGAAACCCTAACCCTCGCTCTTGACACCAGTCACCCGGACGTCGACAACGTATAGCGGCTCGTCTAGCCCGAGTCCGATGGTTTTCGGGATGCTTTCAAACTGGAGATGCCGGGGGTCTCGGAAGGATCACCACAATGCCTGACAGAGTTGTCGATCATTTTCGATATAGTATGTGTCACCTCGCAGGTTGTGATGTGTTCCCATCCTTCACACCCCAGCTTGAAGTCCGGTTCTGACTCAGGGTCTATCATCACCTCGAGAACTAAGCAGTCCCGGTTCGCCAAGCGGCCACACATGCGGCCAACTGAGTCTGGACGAGCTGCCTCGCCTCGCTCATCCATGCTCATACATGTACTAAGGTGGTTTCCCATCCGCAACTTAGATACATGAAGGCACTCACAAGACGGGCATTTGAATACGAGCATAAGCAACGCTCCCCCTAACCTTCAAAAGTTTCCTCGACTATTGAGTATAGTGTATATATCGGAGTTCCCTAGCCTCTATAGTCTGAGAAAGATAACGACGTCACGTAACCATTACCGCATACATTCGACGAAATGGGATTTATCTTCAGCCAACCAAACTGTTTCCTTTCTTTCTACACCAATAAAAGCAGCCGCATCGCTCTGCACAGGACAGTTTTCACCCCATAAGGAAGACCCCATAAGGAAGAAGCGAGAGGAAATCGTTGGTCAAAAGGTCGGTTTTTGAGGAAAGTGCCCACTTTCAGCCGATACAGAGGATTTGGTTGGCAGGAGGAGTGGGGCCTGATAAATCCCGTTTCCTCGAGTGTATGCGGTATGTATTAGCGCAGTTGGGATAGTCAGCCCAGGTTTCAAACCAGCCGTGCAACACATTGCCAGAAGAGGCAACCTCAGAGAAGAATGGTTTACCTAATTCTTGCAGAGCGATCCGGGCTACAGTCTCGGCACTGAGTCTAGACCGACGCTTGATTGGCACTCGAGCTATCCTGCATCCAGAAGATTCAACATGCAATACTTCCTCCCTGTTCAGCAAGCGCATGAAACTAGGTTCTTGGGACTTGTGAGCATCCTTTAAAACATGCAAATGTCTCCGCGGGTCAATTAACGAATGTCTCTGGGCGATTCCTGGCCGTGTCGTGCATGTCTCAGCTCGAGCGACCTATGGCGGATCACAACGGAGGGACCTCGCAGACGGACTCCTTCAACAGGCTGGGCGGCGCCAGACTATCGAAAACGGCAGATTTGTTGCGGCAGCAGCAGCAACAGCAGCAGCAGCAGCACAAGCGCAATGCTGGGGTCGAGAGGTGCGGTTGGTCTGCGTTGAGCGCCTGCGGGCGTGAAAGCGCGCTTCGCTGGCTGCTTTCATTGGCCCGGCGCCTGGGGCCTGGTGGAATGCAGCCCACCACCGGGGACCGGTTGCCCTGTTCCGGAGGAGCTGTCACAGGCACAGTGACGACACTGGGCGCCGATTGCCGCGAGAGGTGAACCAGAGTGCCGGGAATGCCAGCTCACACGGCCCAGAAAGGGCTGTCACGCTCTTCTGAGACCGTAGGGCTTTTCGCAGCCGGCTGCAATTCCCAATCACAAGACTCCTGTTTTCTTCCGTGAATGCTGTTTGTTGGGCCCTTTGCATCGAATCCCATCTACACCGGTTTCGGTTCCTCGCCCAGCCAGCACGCAAAGCAAAAAATCCTGGCTTCGCCGTATGGCCACAGCTGCACCGCACTCGTCGCTTGAAATAGGAATCCTTATCGATGGCCAACCATGGAAGCCAGCCCCGCACTGTCAATGTCAACATGGAAGGAAAGCACACTCCCCCGCGCCTGGTCCATGGGAAGTTCCGGCGAGTAGATTGTTAGGCACACCGAGGGATGAAGGCGGATTCCTGCCCGCTGCGACGCCGCAGATGGATCATTCCGATCCTAGGCTGGCACGCTGGCCTGGGACTGCCTCTATTGGCAACCCATCACCAACGCCCCGATCCTCATGCCGCTCCCGCCGCGTAAATTGACCAACGACAGCGAGGGCTCGGCCAAGCACGTGTCGACCTCGGGGCTCTTTTGCCCTGCGCCATGTGCCCCCTCATCAACATTTTCCGGGAACAACAGAAGCACCGTTTGCTGCCAGAACCAAGTGAGCCAACAGTCATCTGATCATTGCCGAATTTACAAACCTCAATTTTCTGGATTTTGACTACTCATCCGCCCTGCATCGAAGCCCAGCAAGGCTCAATGGAGGGGCAGAAAGGCGCCTCTTCGGTATGCAAGCAGCGCCAATGGCACCGTCCCGACGCGTCGATTTTCACGACCCCGGCCCGTTTTCCCGCTCCTTCCCACATGAAGAAGCCCTCGAGGGTAACGCCTTCGCATGAAAGAGGATGAACGATCGATGCAGCAGCATCCGAAGCAACGCCGGACTCGCCCGGCACCGGGCCGATAACGTGGGGCCCGCGGACGCCGACTCAGCAACTCCGCCGACGGACAATCGGGGGGGTCCATTTCCTTGACATCGGGGGGTGGGATCGGAAAAGGGATTAGGCTTCCTGGCACCGTTTTCGAACACTGTGCAGCAAAGGTAACATCCTGCATCCTGCGTTGGCCTCTGTGTCGGCTCACCAGATTTCTTCTCGTTTTGTTTTCTCCCTTTTCGTTCACCGCCCTTCAAGGTAACAATAGGCTTGTGGTGGCAATTCGCCTCCCTGGCAGTGTCCCGTGGTCCCACGCCTTGGCTGGACGGATGGTGCCAAGACCTCGCAGCAACAGTCGGCCGCCAAGCCCTTCAACCGTCTTGCACCGTCAGCGGCAATTAACCATTTCAGCTGTCATCGTCACCGCAATGCAGCAAAGACTTTTGAGTCTAATTCTATACCCGGCCGGATGTACAGTACCTGGACCGTTGCATCTCACTGACCGGCCTTTAACAAGACACACTCGAAGGTCGTTTCGTCTATGGAATCCGTGCCGCCGCAGTTCGCCCCACCTAGTTCCGTCCCGCCGATGCGCGCAAGCGCAGAACCTGCCGCGCTGTGGCATTGCCCGAGGGGGCCCGAGGAGCAGCAAGTCTGGTGACGTTGGATGATGGACAGCACGCTGCAAAACTAAAACGTACCACAGTCTGAAACCAGCAACAATGGCCGGAAATGTCAGGTACCTAGGTGCGTAATTGTCATCATATCAGATTAGCGATATGTTTTAGGGCTGACTTTGAGTAAATCAGTTACGGGCCTTCCGTTTTTGGGACCAGGACACCGTTGTGATCGAGGACGAGCCATTTTGTTCCAGAAGCACTGTTCCACTGCAGCCATTCCCTTCCCAAACGCACACCTTCCTTTTTTTCCCTCAGGGTGTGTCGCCCCCAGGCACTAGTGGCATCATGTCGCTGTCATATCGCCTGCAGTGTCCCGCTGGAAAAAGCAACACAGCGCGCTCCGTGGCACGCGAACCACCCAACCGCCAGTCTTTTGCAATCCTTTCAGGGACGCCCTGCAAGAGGCTGCAAAAGCCTGCCTATTCTGTCCTGTTGTCCCGGCACAGGATGCGGGATGAGGTCGCAGACAGCCAAGTTTGCTGTACCCTGCGACGTTACCCCTGTGGTGTCGCCGAACAACCATCGCGCCCTGTCAGAACTCAATTGTGCCGAGTGGGACCATCGGTGACGGATCCTGCCGGGCCCGGATTCCTCTGCGGCGGGAGTCGCCCCCCTTTTCCGTTCCGATAGCCACACCTCGGCTGCCCGTTGCCACAAAGACCACGAGCGAAATGCGACGTCACCGAAGAGCCCCTCGTTTGGGCTTGCAGAGCCTGTACGACTGGAGGAGGTAGGCGTCCCGTTTGAGGCTGCTTTTGTGGCCGCTCCTCGGGGTGCAGCGGCGCACAAACCAGCCTCCTGGAAACACTCGGTGCTTGTCCGGGCCTTCACTTCGGTCAGGAAAGGATGGAGCTTGTGGCTTGGTTGCGCTGGTTCACCGAAGCCGTCCACGGAAGGACGGGCCTTGAAACAAGAGCACCGACGACGTGGGCAGTGACGATGTGAGATGTCATTCTCTGTAACTAGCCAGTGGCCAGTCCTCTCCCCGCACGTTTTCTTGCGCAAGGACCGCCGCGATTCAGGGCGCATCCGGTACCGCATCAGTTCAGCGACTAGCTTGCTGTTGTGTAACCATCAACGGGATCCGCTTGACTCGACCGCAGATGACAGTGTCCGATTCGGGTTGCTAGCTCAGCCCTTGGCCAACCGTCTCGTGGTTTTCCGCGGGTATGGACGTTGGTCTCGTTTGCTTCTCGTCAACCCGTTGCCACCAATACCACGCCAAAGGGTTTCCGCCGCGCGTATGGAACATGGTTCTCCGTCGCGTTGCATCTATCGGATTCAGGATCATTTGCAATCTGAGAGGCTTGACGCTGACCCAACGAGTCGGGTTCGGGTGCCTCAGCTGAGCCGCGAGCGGTGGATGAAACCCCCGGTGGTTCCGCGTGGTGGCGAAACAGCGTGGATTCATTTCTGATTTGTCTTGCCGAGGAGTATCGTGGTGTCATGGGCAGGAGACTATCCCCGCCAGGCCAGCCCTGTCACCGAGCAAAACCAATGATGACGGGGCACCGCGGAATTGCACGCGTAAACGCCATCACGCGATACGAGAAACTGTTCATGATGGAGACGCCACGGGCCACACTCGACCTCGGACAGGGGACAGGACGTCACTTGAAACCTTGACAACGCGCTATCTGCGGGCGGCTGCTTCTGGAAGGGGGATGCATCTTTCCATGGGACCTCCAATGTTTTCTTTCCTCTCCCCACGGTGGCCGACGATGACTGACAAGCATCTTGCAGGTGTCGCGAGAATCAAAAGGCGGCATTCCCAAGTGGGAAGAGATGGCATGACTGCAGTGGCAATAAAGTTAGCCCCACGGGGAAAGGATAGCTGCTGCTCATTTGATTACGTCCCGGGTCCCTGCCATTATTTCCCAATTCTAGCCTCGACACCTGTTTCTGCCCTGGGGCTTACTAACAGAATCATCAAAGGCCGACCCTTTCATGATGCCTCGTCTTGGCCATCGTGATGAGCCGTGGATGGGAACGATGCGCCAAGGAGCTTGTCACATGTCGTCGGCGTTAACGCGCGCGAGAGTGTCTCTCCGCCGACGAGAGGTCCTGAGACACAACCTCGTCCGTCATGGACGGGATGTCGTCCGAAATCAACCAGGCTAGGCCTGAATTGGAGAGCATTCCCGCTTGTCATAGAGCGGCCCGTGGTTCTGTCACAGACCCCTAATTTGATCCCGGGCTGGCTCTCGAGCCCGAGTCGGATTACCCCTTGATTTTCCCCCTGATTTGTTGCCCGAGTTCGCCGACAGCGTGTCTGCCACGCTAGTCATGGCGGTGTGCGGTGTCTTGTCTTGGCGATAGGTGAAGCTTGATAGCTCTTGGGGGTGCGGGAGCTCATGGTGTTGCACGAGTCCGTTATCTAGCTGTATGGGCAACCCAAGTGAGTCGGTCGGCCTGATGATGTGAACATGACCTGTTCGGGATGCCGAATGTGGTCACCGCGCGGGAGGGGATTCGTCTCTGTTTGGGGGCCATCGAGATCGAGGTCCAAGGAGCTACCTGTCCCCGTTTCTTTCCCGTTTACCCGTCTCACATTGTCAAAGGGATGGGCCGGAGAGATTTCCGCGTCGCTTGTGTGGCTCGGTGCAGTCTGGGGTGCCGCTGATGTGTGGAGAAACGGGCTGGGGGCATGTCAAGATAAGATCATCCTGGTATGGTCGCGTAATCAAACCTTTGGCAGGTGCCTGGCTGCCGGCATCGTTTGGTCTGAATGGGACATGTTTGAGGCGGCCTGGCAGCAACTCTTACTGAGGGCCCATGCGGGTTGTGGTAGCACTGAAGCAGTGAGTGCCTATTTACTGGCAGCCATGCAGCACTGTGCAGGAGATCAGATACTGAGGGACCGCTTTCTCATCTCGGTGCGCATGCACCTTGTTGCGCGGGCGTACATGCTGCATAATTACTTTCAGATGGAGAGATACGCAGCACGGCAGCTAGGGCTTCGTTGCATGCCGGGTCAAGTTGCCTGTTTATCTGGGCGGAGAAGTCACTTGGCAGGTGAACATGACCGATCTGTCGAGGAAATGGCGATGGGCCGCAATGGGTCTGCGTTGGGATTGGTCATGCTGGGGCAAGGGGTGCTGCCAAGTCGGCGAGGTTACAGATGGGGCTGTCATGTCCCTCCTTTCTGCGGACGGGGCTGTCAGAGGTGCGTGCGAGATTTCTTCATGTCTGATCGGGCTTTGGTCGGCGGGCAGCCCTGACAGGGCAGACCGGCATACATGGTGGAGTGGACTTGTGTCTTTGTTGGCAAGCGGGTGATATCAGGGGCCGCTTTTTCCAGGTGTGTGTGGGGGTATATGAGACCGGTGAAGGGTCCTGAGAATGCGCATGTGTATGTGTGTGTGTGGAGGATGTCTACTGTGAAGGGAGGTAGGGAGTGGAGACAAAAGTGTTGAAAAAGGGAGGAGGATGGAGTGGAGACGAAAGTGTCTAAAAGGAAGTCAGAGGATGGAGTGTCGTCAAGTTTCGGCGTCTGTCGGTATCTCGAGGGCGTCCTTCCCGCTCGTCGTCGGGAGCGGGGATGGGGACGTCGGGTACGGCACGCTCTCGCGCTAGTGAGTCTCCCGGCGACTTCTTTTTGGACGGGGATGGTTTTGCGCGGTGAGCGCGTTTCAGTTTGAGTGCTGCAGCAGAGGTTGCCGAGGGTGGGACGCTAGGGGAAGTATCTCTAGGCCCTATGGGGTGTGAGGTCTGGGGAAGTGGAGGTGCTGTCTGGGGCGCTGTAGGTTGATGGTTTTCGGTGCTAGCCTTGGAGAGTCGAGCGGACTGCAGGTACGAGTCGGGCGGCGATGCTCGTGGGTGGAGTCGGGGAAGTGAAAACGGAGCGTGATGATGGGTCGGCTCCGTTACGTATCTTGAATAACTACCCAAGTACAGTGCGCTCGCTCTCTTGGCCGGCGTCTTGGATGTGGAATCATGGTCCTCTTGGCGCCGATTTTGAAGAAATATTGACGGGTAGGGTCTCGAGGAGATGCCAAGAATATCAGAGGGAATGTACTAGCGTGTATTGCTGCGCTTTCATGTCAGCGCTCTCGGTCACTCCAGCTTGGGAATGCGGCGTCGATATGGCTGGCTGGTGCAGTGTTTGATGCCTGGTGGAGAGGCCAAGCGAATTATGACATGTTTTGTCAGTGGGTGGTAATCAAAAAATGGAGCGGCCTTTTGGGCGTGGTGAGATTTTAGACTGCCCTCGCCCCTATTTACCTTCCATTGTGGTTCGGTAGGCAAGAGCCTGGGTGAGAAAATTCGAGGTTGGCTTTCCGGATGCGGGATACCCATGGCGTATCCCGGCACGGTTTTGGTCGTGGTTCTGACAAAAGGACTCGACGGGCGGTGCGTGCACGCGTACCTGAATACGCGGGTTGGGTGGGCTTCCTTGGCCTCCCTGGAAGGATGAAGGAAAAGTTTAGAGTGCTTTGTCGAGTAAGCAAGCGCAGGAGGACGACGTACCTAACCCAAGGCACGTGGCCGGGGAATTTTCTGATTTGCTGTGGGTGTGGTGGCATGATCTTGGTCTGACGTTGGCGTTGGGGGCCAAAAGGGGGGTGGATGTCCGAAGACGTCGGCGTTGTCTATGTCCGGGGCCGGACAGTGTCGGGACCACCCGGACCACCGGAGAGACGGGCAGCATCCGGGCTGGCAAGGCACCAGCAATGGGCGCATGCCCCCGAGTCATGTAAGCTTGCGGTGAGGCGCATGGGCGGTGAGAGCTCCAAGACGGGCGCGACGTCAGGTGGATCTGTGTAACCAGAGTCCCATGAGGCTAGCCCCTTTTCGCCTTCCAGGGCGTGTGTGGTGCGGATGGGTGCGCTGATTCAGCACCATATCTTTGTCATACATTGCCGTACCGCACACACACCCAACGCGGTTCCTGGGCCTAGCTCCAAGCCGATGTCTTGTCGACGCAACATCATGACAGCTCCTCCACTGGCGGAATGTGGGGTGACGGATCCATGGCTTACGCCATGCCATGTCGTCGGGCAGGCAATTGAAACATCACACGCAGACATAGAGCTGTCTTGTCGACCTCTGAGCCGAGGCCGTCGCCCTGGTCTTGGCATCAGGCAGCCGTGAAAGAAATCTTGTTGACGATCGCATTTTGTCTGCAGAGGGGTGCCAACGCCCGCGCTGTCGTGTGGCGACGTGGTACACGCGGGTGGATACGGATCTAGGCACCGGCATTCCGGCCTATAGGCATACAACGCCTTTCAGCTTCATCGTCGTGACTTGATAGTACGGCTGTCTGAGGTACAGCAAGTAGCTGATAGATCTCAGCTAGTAGTCCCACTGAGCGAATCGGAGGGCGGCACGCTAGTCGGGCCTCTAAGTGCAGATATGCAGGCGACAGCAGTTGGTAGATGCGGCTGTAGGTAGAGATGGGCGGCCTCCCGTATGAAGCACCGATAGCAGGCCTTTGTTGTAACGGCAAGTCGTCGTATGATGCCGAAGCTGGCTAGCAACCCTCCGATTTTCAAGCACAGTGCGTTGAGCTCAAGCCGACATGCAGAGGGCTGAGGGATTGTGTCGTTGGGCTCTGAAGCCGGCAACGCACGCGTTTCCGATGTCGAAATGCAGCATCAACCGGGATCTGGTCACATCCAACCGTTCAAGACGCATAGCCTCCGTTTTCAAAGCGGCGTATCGTTGTGCCATCGGGCCTTGCCTTGCATGCAGGCTCAATAGACAAGGCAAACCGGTTGCCGCGCTGGGGGGCCCGAGTATGCCTTCGTCTAGTACCGGGTGCGTATACCGGCGAACCAGATGATGCCGCCGCATCGATCCTACCCACGGCCATTTTTAGAGTGCTGAAGAAATTGCCAGGTCTTGTTACTAAGGGAGCTGCCGTTTTTACCGAACCCTTCTGGGCATTGGCCGTGCCGAAACAATATTGCTGGGAGCGGCGTAGCACCAACAGTGTTGCAGTTGGGAATCTACCGACACACCGTGACACGCCTCTCTTTCCTTGTAGGGCGGACTCGCGGGCTTTGAGCGGAGCGGCATCCGCTTCGGCGGTGGTTGGCGGAGCGGGCAGCAGGAGTAGCTGTATCATCTCCAACGAAGGATTCTGTACCCACTATCGTAGTCCCATGCTTTGACGTCAGCTGTGCCGCTCGCATCTTTCTGTGCGCAGGCCATGTCCTGGTAGGGCAGATAGGCGTCAAAGACGGCCATGACATGGGATTTCAGGGGAGCTTTGGTCCATGGCGATAGTGTTGCATAGACGGGTGCTCCAGGAGGATCGAGATCCGCGCGGTTCAAGTTGGTGAAGCAAGACGTTCACGGAACTTGACAGTTTGTCACACACCTCGGAATTTGAAACTGGGGATTGAATGCTCTGCGAATAAACCCTTTTTGATGCGTTGTTGTGAGTTTGGGGGCCGATTCGAGATAATTGTCTGTGTCTGGGGACCGACAGGATGGGACCCATGGCGCCGTTACTGCGCCGCCGCCGACTGGAAGAAGAAATCTGATTCTGGGTCGGCCAAGATAGGTTGAAAGCGAGGCGTTTCAGCTTGAGCGAGAGAATGGGTACATTTCGATACTTGATAGAAATGTATCTCCTCTGGTCGCCATTGCTTCAAAGAGTCCGTTTTGGGTTGTCTGTGCATTTCTTCTGTCCACACCCCCTCGCCATCAGTTTGGTAGTCGATGCGCCTTGGTCCCTCTTCCGTCTCAAAACTTAAAACGGACGCCCTCGTGGCTGCCGCTCCGTTCGTTGGTCTTGGAGTGGGACTGCACGGGCGATGAATGTCTGAATTGCTTGCTTGTCTAACTACAAAGAAAGTTTGTTCGGTATTTGCAGCAGCTCGCAGAATTGTGCGGTCTGTTGGTTCGGGTACTCCAGGGGCTGTATGTTTGGCACAACAGCCGAATCTGGCGTATGAATTGGCGCGTGTTGTGTGAAGTTCATGGGGATGGTGAGGAGCTCCTTCTTGACAATGTTCTCGTTGACCCAGTTCACTTCTTTGTCCACTGACGCAGCGGACACCTTTGTGGTAGTGAACGGTGCCACCACCAGCGTTTCGGGGTCGGCAGCTCGAAGTCCTGCAGCGCACGCCCTCGTAACCGCCAGCCATTCTTCGTTGTACATTAACCTGAATTTCCCCGGGGCTGAGTTTTTAGAAGATGTCTCGCTGTCAGCCCGTGGAGAGCACTCGAGTTCCCTGACATCCAACCACCGGAAAGCTGGAGATCCGACCTTGTCGAGGGCAAGAAACTCGGTCTTGGTCGCAGCACCAGAGCTAGAGGAAGCCGTAGCGCTCTTTTTCTTGCCTGAGGACCGAGGAAGAACGGTCTTCAGCTTGTCAGGGACGCCTTCCAGACTCTGCAGCGCGTCGTTGATACCGAGGTTTTCTCCAATCTCTACAGTCGCCCTAAACTTTATATGCATATGACCGGAGAACCAGAATGACGGACGTAGATGTCCCAACAGCTCGGCGGCTGGCTTGCTGCCGAGGCTATCCTTGACGGCGCTGTCTAGGAAGTGCGGTTTGAGGGTGAAGAGTTTCTTGTGGTCGCCAAATAGCTCAATCCAGGCAGGCCAATCATGGCTGAGTGCGATATCGACGGGGCTGCGAAGCAAAAGAAGCCGCTGCACGTCATAGTCGCGGACGTGGTACACAGATCGAATGTCGTCGCGGTCGTATGGCAGGCGTTCGCTGTGGGGCTTGTGGTAGTTGCGAGGGTTATAGATGCCCGAGATTCCCGCAATGCGCCACGGTCCATAACGTACAACTCCGGCAGCACCGAGGTAATAGATATTCGGCGCAAGCCAACCGCCGTGATACAGCTCGAAGAGATAATTGGAAGCCTCGTGGTTGCCGCCGATTACAATGGTGAGGACAGGGGCTTGCGCTGCGCCGCTGTAGTATTTATGAAAGTCACCCATCTTTCGGTATTTGTGAGGGACAGACATGCAGTTGAGATCTAGCTCGTTCCGGATGGCTTGGAAGTCTCCACAAATGATGAGTAGGTCGAGGTCGGGTAAAGAAAACCCTTGGGCTTCGCACTCGACCTCGAGGGTGGTGTAGATCGTATCCAGCTCGCCATGTCCCTTGAAAGAAACTGTCAGAAAACAAACCACAAATTCCAAGTGCCCTCGGAAGGCTGATAGAAGAACTCACAAAACCGACCACGGCTACTTTAAGGTTTGAGACGTTCAAAGAATCCATTGCAGACGGCCGCACCGTAGGGGGATGTAAGGGGTGCAGGTGCTATCGACATACAACGACACGAAGTCTTGTCCTTTGCAGGCTTTGGACCCAATCTGTTTCATTTGTATATACTTATAGTTCGCCCAGGCGGCAGTGGGTGGTTTGTTTGGGACAGTCACGCCGGTGACTCAAACTGGTCGTGTGTGCCGATTGGGCGAGGCCGACTTGGCTGCAGAGTCCGGGAGCGACAGACATCAGCGTGCATGGCAGGCCGACCACATGAAATGACGCCGGGGCAACTCCCTCGCAAGGCCTGAAAGGCTATCAGCAGGTAAAGGTCAAAATCCTTGTTGTATTGTACTTGCGCATCAACAGTCGGGAGCGAACCTCAGATGCGAGGTGTCAATTGCCAACTCTCTGCAAGGCTAACTCCGGGTCGAGCCATCAGAAGCGGACCCACGTGTAACTTGAGAACTAACAGGGGCGGGGCGGGGAACCGCCAGATAGTCGCTCGATCCGAGTCATCAATCTGGGAGTGGAAGCGCGATCGACAGGAGGCCGTTCATCGAGTTGCTGGGAGGAAATCTGCGAAAACCGAACTTCGGACAAGGGAATACCTGAGCATTGCTCAAACCCAGTATTTGCCCCAGATCTCGTACTCTTCTCTGCTCCCTTTGAACTTAAACTCGACCTCGACGATATCTTGGAAGCCTTCCTTCTCTTTTGGTTCCTTGAACCTGGATGCAAAGCCGTTGAATGCGAGCTTGGGGAGTGATTGGCGGTCTTCTGGGTTCAGGGTTTTGTTGAGGGACCTCACAGCATCGTTGTGCTCACAGAGGTAGAGTGGCGTCTTGAACCAGACACACCGTATTGGCACCTTGTGTTTCTTTGCCAGCTCAACCCACTGTGATCGGACATCTGCATCTGGGTTCGTGTTGTCAATCACGATGGACTCGCCCTCCTTGAGGAAAGCAGTTGCCGCTTTGAAGCAGTTGTCCCTGCTTTTCAGTTGGTCCTGGTTGACCCGCTCATAACCCAGTGGCTTCAGTTGCTTCCAGAAGAAGGTACTCTTGCCTGCGCCTGGTGGCCCAACAAATAGGATCATGTCTTGTTTGTTCTTCTTCTCGAACGCCACAACGTCCTCCTGGCTAGGAAATGGAAAGTCAGCCAGGTTCACCTCCCGCGCAAACACCCGCGGCGCTTCGCCAAGAAAGAACTCCTCCGGCGTCTTGAACTCAATGCCGATGTTGTGTGCAAGATTCCTGTCGGAACAGCTGAAGTCCTTGGGAATTGTGGCGCCATTTTTTACCTCAGCTGGCCGACCGCCTGCATCCCCAACAAATATGCTGTTCGCGTGATCGACGTCAGTTTCGGCAAGGTCGTAGTCATCCTTCATTTCCTTCCACATGCCCGTCCTTGGTTTTCGGTAAATGTCTTTCTCCGTTGCAGCGTAGAGGGTGATGGGAATGTCGAGCTGGGCCAGAATAACACTGCATTTCTGCTTGAAGGCTGGCACCCTACTCTTCTGACTTTTGGGCGCTTTCGACTTCGGGTCCGGGTGGAGGGTCAATCCGCCTTGATTCGTGAAGATGACGACTTGGTAGCCCTCCTCGCAGTACATCTGCCTCAGGCGCCCTGGGACGGAGTGATGCCACCATTTCCAATCTGCTGCGTCCTGGCCATGGCGCTTGCCCGAGGCAGGGGCAATCAGCGTCGAATCCAGATCAAACGCAGCTATCTTGCGTCGTTTTTGCAAGCTCTTATCATTGTCCTTTTCCTCAGGCAGATATTTGGCGACAAGTAGGGTTGCGGGGGTATCGTCGTTCGGGCTTCGCTCGATCCACGTCGTGCGATCTTTCGGCTTTTGGGAGGTCGGTGTGAAGAAGTTTGCAACAGCTGACTCTACAAGTCTTCCGTTAGTCACAAGGAAGCCGTGCACAGTTGGTATGGGGAGACGAACTGGAGATGGCGCTCTGGACTTTGCGCTTCAAAGGAGGCGGGGAAATCGAGGCGTCTTTTGGCGCGGCCCGCTTGGTCGCTGTGGGCGGCTTCGCCGCCCGTCCTCTTGTCGATGCCATTCGAATGGCGCCAAATAAACTGCGTGTTCGAGTACCGTGTATTTCTGAGCGAAGGCGGGGGGCGTAGTGTAAGCTGGTGGTTTCTGGCGCATTTACGTTGGGCCTCAGGTTCTGGTCAAGCAACTGAGCATCGCGGTCGACGCGTCTGGGGGAGCGAAGGCACGTGACTTCCCCGCACGAATTTGCGCAGCTTCCAGGGGAACCTCAGATTCCAGAGCGAGCCCAGATTCTCCCAACCCAGTCGAAAAACCTGTGCAGCAGACTATGTTCACCGCTTATTCCCGAGAACAGCTTGAGAAACAATCCGTGTACATCCCTCTCCGGACCCGTGGCCCAACAAGGGAGCGACATGCTACCAACTTCCCATCCCTGATAGTACCTGCAGTGGGTCCTCGAAGGGTGACTTATTTTGGGAGCTACGCAAGCTTGTCTGGATGGCTACCTCCGTCAGTGCAGTACATTGCTCTTCGCTGAGGCGCTTCTGTTTCCTGCATCCAGAAATAAGACGCCACATCTCCTCACCTGCCCGATACACAGGATATGCCCCCAGAGCCGTGGAAAGACGGCGTGCTTTTCCATCGCTTGGCAAAGGTAGCATGCCATACAGCCGAAAGTATCCGAACGCGGATCATTCCCGTCGCACAATTTGCTACCTCACATGAACACAGACAAGGCGCATTCAATCGCTCGCTGCAGCCATCTCATATCTCGCAAGAAAAGGGTTGCCATGTATCTTTATCGGGCCTTTTCCATTGTCAGCTGTCGAGAATATAACTGAAGTCGGTGTAGACATGACGTCACCCCAGGTCGGGATTCGGGCATCACCCGCATGCGCTAAGAGCGGGAGGCGTTTTCTCGAAGCTTGTTTCCCACATGCCACGTTCGAGGACGACGGGAACGGAACAGAACACTCAGACATGAAGCAACGCCCAACATTCCAAGTTGCACGGATTCGAGAAATCTATCCCCAAGTTCAAGGGATATTCGCAGACGGGTTCATCAAAAATGTCCGGGGATGCCTACGTGGAGCATTGATGCGGTGCAATGTGCCTTTGGTAGGTAGTTATCGCCGTTCCCCGCGACGGTCACCCCACCTGATATGGGGAAATGATCACCGAGCTCCCAGCGAGACCCTGCACGCAGCGATGATTGGCTTGGCAAACCTGTTGAAGCATGCAGAGGCAAGGATGGTGCTCCCGGAACACCTGTCCTGCGCAAACAAGCTAATGGCCGAGGCGGCGCCGTGGATGAGCCTCCTGCAGGATAATGGTGCTCCAACGACGTTGGCGCTTGGCAGATATGCATACCTGAATCCGGGGCACTGGAGGAGGGTAATAAAAGTGTGTAATAGAGACTAGGACCTTGTCAGAACCCCCCTCTTTGCGTGATGGAGGATGGGACGCAAGGCGAGGCGGCGAGCAACGTCGTGTCCGAATGACCAACTTCTTCTCATGAAGTTGCTCGTAATTGGCCGGATCGAGCGAAGAGATTTCATTCACTCCCGTCGAGGTGTGGTCGAGAGAAGAATCCCGTAACTACGGTTTAGGTGCGCCTTCCAATTTAAGACCGGCGATCCTCCGTGTCTCTCTCGGTGAATTCCCCTTGCCGCCCCACCTTCGCACCGAGCTGCCACCGCCATTCCTTAAATCCAAGGGTACCGGAACCTGTCTCGCCCTCCGTGCTACCCCTCGCTGAGCATCCTGAGACTTGTTCTTTTCTGCCTCGGACGTCGATGCTCTTCATTCACCGACAACTTACGATATCAAACCCCCCTTTTGATTAGACCTATGCGCTTATAATCGTGGCAAAATGCATAAGGTCGGAAATATTTACTTCATCGCGGCCGTTGCCGTCATAGGTAAGCCGCATTCCCACGTTTCCTACGCCGTGGCTTGCTCCGTGGTGGGCTGGATTGAGCGAGTGACATCACTCGCGCTAACAATAATCAGGCGGCGCGCTCTTTGGTTTTGACATTTCGTCCATGTCAGCCATCATCGCGACTCAGGCCTATCTCTGCCAGTTCAACCAGCTCGGGCATAACGAAAATGGCCTCTGCATGGGCCCCTCAGAAAGCGTCCAAGGCGGCATCGTAGCTGCTATGCCGGGTGGCTCTTGGCTGGGAGCTTTGGTTTCGGGGGTCCTCTCGGACAGATTTGGCCGCAAGACTTCGATTCAGATTGGCGCCGTGATTTGGTGAGTCTGCAGTGCTGCAACGAATGCCACCAAGGTGGAATCGGGCTGACAGTGCGTCAGGGTCATCGGCTCCATTATCGTCTGCGCCTCTGTCAACATCCCGATGCTTGTGGTGGGTCGTATAATCAACGGCCTTTCGGTCGGAATCTGCTCCGCACAGGTCCCGGTCTACATCTCAGAGCTCGCCCCACCATCCAAGCGCGGCCGCCTTGTTGGGTTCCAACAATGGGCCATCACCTGGGGAATCCTCATCATGTTCTTCATCTGCTACGGGTCTTCGTACATTGACGGCAAGGCGGCTTTCAGGCTGCCGTGGGGTTTGCAGGCCATTCCAGCTATTCTGCTGTACATCGGTCTCATGTTTCTCCCGGAATCTCCCCGTTGGCTTGCGAAGAAGGACCGCTGGGACGAAGCAAAGGATGTGCTGACTCTAGTCCATGGCAAAGGTGACGCCAATTCACCTTGGGTCAACCGCGAAATGGGTGAAATCAGGGATATGGTTGAGTTTGAGCGTGCAAACGCAGATGTCAGCTATCTGGAACTGCTTCGACCCGGAATGCTGAACCGAACCTCGATCGGTGTCTTTACCCAGATCTGGTCGCAGCTCACAGGCATGAATGTCATGGTAAGTGCCAAAGGCGCCCTTGTTTGCTGAATGCTAATCGGTTTCTAGATGTACTACATTACCTACGTCTTCACTATGGCCGGCTTGGCCGATAGCGATGGTAAGTCCTTTGCATACTGAGCCTGCCTCCAAGCTACCGCTGACTCCTTAGGTGGTAATGCTGTGCTTCTCCCGAGTGGCATCCAGTTTGTAATCAACGTCGTGATGACTGTTCCCGCTCTTCTCTGGATGGACCGCTGGGGCCGCCGGCCAACACTCCTGGTTGGCGCGTTCTTGATGTGTCTCTGGTTGAGCGTCAACGCCGGTCTCTTTGCAGCATATTCAAGGCCCGCGAGGCCCGGCGAGTTCCCCTCCAAGTCGGAGTCAATGGCCATCTCGGGACCTGCTGCCAAGGCAGTGATTGCATCTACTTACCTCTTCGTAGCCTCATTTGCGCCTACCTGGGGCCCCGTCTCCTGGACTTATCCGCCAGAGTTGTACCCCTTGCGTCTCCGCGGAAAAGCTGTGGCGCTCTCGACTTCGGCCAACTGGGCATTCAACTTTGCCCTTGCGTACTTCGTCCCTCCTGCCTTCGTCAACATCACTTGGAAGACCTACGTTCTATTTGCCGTCTTCTGCGCCGTACGTGCCATTCAGAGCGGTTTCCCCTCTATTTTGTCCTTTTTCTGTTGTCTCAGGGGCCAAAGCTCTCTTTCAACTCCCGAGACAACAGAAAACTTTCCAAAAAAGCAGATAATGAGCTGACAAATGCCATAGACTATGTTCATCCACGTATACTTCGTTTTCCCCGAAACCGCCAACAAACCTCTGGAAGAAGTTCAGGAGATCTTCGACGATTCGAAGCCCGGAGGTAAGAAAGATTTTGGGGAATGATGTGGACCGCTAGCTGACTTGTGTAACTACAGCGATCAAGTTCCTTGGTACACCTGCGTGGAGGACGAGAAATACACGACACTTGGTTCTCAAGCAAGAACGCAATGAGGTTTCCTCCGAGGAAAAGGTTGGGATGCCGGGCGAAGAGAGAAAGGAGACAACAAGCGCTTGATGCTTCCATCAGTGGGTGCGCCATCACAAGTGTAATATGTGACTTTGATTTTTGCGACCAGGAGCCAAGTTGCCCCACTGCGGCTACCTTGATTTGGTGGTCATTCATAGTTACTGACTCTGGATGTGGAGCCAAACCCGGCATCGAATACGTAAGAGAGACAGATTGGGCATTTCAACCCTCTCCTAGTTATCTTCCGGCAAAATTGCCTATTCTCCGTCCCAGTGTTTTCACAAAACCGTTTGCGTCGTGTTCTGTGATCCCACGCCCGTCCATCCTCATAGACTGTTGCCTAACTGCAACAAATAAGCTCCTGCTCCTTCTGTTGCCCCATATACACGAGGGACTTGGACAATCCAGTACCAGTTTCATGCGATTCAACTCATCTTGGACTTCTTATTGGGTTGAAAAGTCTGCTCATCCTCAGTCCTCGGTCTGATACCTGCTCGCTTCTCTCGCCACGCCTTAGCAGCGGCCTTCTCCCGCTCCTTCATCATGGCCAAGATTGTTGGCATCTCTTTTGCTGGCTGGCCACTGGCTGGAGCTGGCGTTGCGGGCTTGGATTGATAAACGTGTTCCGGCTTCGTTGCATTCTCCGCCAGTATGTCGGGCGACTCGCCCGTCGTGATGATTCCTCTCAACAGCAACGTGGCAGCCTTGGCACAAATCATGTGCTCCCGAAGCGGGATTGCGGGCACCTGGTCGTGGTGAGACATCTCATGAGGGGTGTTGAATCTAGGTATTCGTTAGTGTGCTGGAAGGATTGCGAAATAGTTGAAGGTGCGTTTGTACCGGGATGCTCGGAAAGAAGGAGAGGGGCCTGCTCGGGTCTAGTTGTGAGAGGCTGGTGATTTCTTCATTCCGAGGCCGTGAGGCTCCTCTGGCGGCTGCAGAGCCGCAGGGCTGAGGTGCTGCTAGTCTCGAGTGGTCGTTATCGTTCCAGATCAGATCTCGATGTTGCTGATGGGGCCAGATCGCACCAATCAGGGCTGGTGATTGTTGACACCCTTGGTGTGGGGATCTTGATGTTTTCGCAGTTTATCGTGAGAGAATTATTCTGAAATGCTCTCAAACTAGGGCCGCATCTGGATCAAACTTTGCGCCTTGGTCTGTCGATCTCACCGAGGAAGGCAGGCGGTTGATGAGAAGCGGGAAAAATCGCAGCAACCGACCACCGGTTGAAACGGACCCATTGCCGCAGCGCTGTGGAGTCCCCGCCGCCTGTGATTGCCCGTGCAGCGTTGACTCGGACGTTGGCTCCTGCTCTGTTTCAGAAGGCCGGCGCGCTGGCGGACGCTGACAGGTGCCCCCAACCGTTGGCCAGCCTTCAGTGGATCTGGCAAGCGTGCCAAGCAAAATCCGGATTTGGAACGCAATGGCCCTGGCCTGGACCCCTCCCGTCACCGCACGTCACCGACCGAGCGATGGGACGACACTGCACACGCCAGAAAGGACCAGCGAGCACGCGATACAACTCTGTTTTAACCTCGTCCGCTTGAGCAACTTTACCGAAACTTCGCCGGCCATGCGGACCGACTACATCACGCCCGTCCTCTCGGGCATAGCAAACCTTCAAAACCTCGCGCAGCAGTGGTATCTTGACAAGGGCGTCACTTGGCCCCCGCAGCCACCGGTGAACAAGATTGATATCCATCACCACTTTGTCCCGGATTTCTATGCACACGGTGAGCAAATATGCGATCTGCTAGATTCTTGATACATTTGTTGACTTGAGCCAAAGCAATCGAGGATGCTGGAGGTATGTTGCAGTGTGAGACTTGGAACCGCAGGGAGAGTGCTGAGATGTGATCCCAGGTGATCCCAGCGGATGGCCGACGCCGAAATGGTCCCCATCCTCTTCCCGGATGATCATGAAGCATTTGGGCGTCCAATCCGCAATCTTGTCCGTGACGGCTCCGGGTCCTTGCATCGTGCAGGACCCCGATGAGCAGGCCGCCCTGGCCCGAAAGCTCAATGAGCATGCTGCCAAGATGCGCGACGAGGATCACCACGCCTTCGGATTCTTTGCCTCCTTGCCGGACATCACAAACACATCAGCGGCACTGGCGGAGATCGACTATGCCTTCGACACACTTGGTGCCGATGGAGTAACGTTGTTCACCCGGTACGGCCCCAACGCAACGTACTTGGGCAACCCAATGGTGGAACCCGTGTGGAAAGAGCTCGACCGGCGCGGCGCTACCGTGTTCGTCCACCCCACAACCCCGGTCCTCACGGAGCAGGTCAACTCGCACGTGCTGCAGCCGCTTATCGATTATCCGCATGAGACAACACGCGCCGCCGTCGACATGATCACCAGCCGCACGCTTCGCAAGTATCCCAACGTTAAGGTGATCCTCAGCCATGCGGGCGGCACCTTGCCGTTCGTAGCGAGCAGGTTGTTGACGCCCCTGCGGCGGACGACGGGCGTTGCTGCATGGTGGGGCACAGGGACCACACACGACGAGGCCGCACAAGCGCTTCGCAGTTTCTACTACGACGTGGCGCTATCGACATCTCCTCAGACCCTGAGGACACTGCTGGAGATGGTCCCCGAGGACCGTATTGTGTATGGGGTGGGTGTGAAGAGTTCCTCATCTGCTTCGGTCGAGTTTGTCAGCTGACGCCTGTGGGGTTGGTAGAGTGATTTTCCATATGCGCCGTCATCCGCGTATCCGGCCTTCCTTGAGGATCTCGAAACGTTCGACTTGGCACCGCACGTGCGCGATAGATTGAATTTCGGCAACGCGCAGACCCTGATATCGAGATTGGGAAAGCAGGTCGAGATTGCCGAGCCGCAGAGCTGAGATGGATGTCCTGAACCGCTTGTGATCATCGGGGAACTCCCCGATGCAGTTCCTTTTTCATATGTCTCTAGCTTCCGATGCTTGGTTTCCTTATCGGTTCCGTAGCTTTGGGACCGGGGATCCCACTACAGTGCCTACGAGTACGTCCTGTGACGACCTGATGATGATGGATAGAGGTAATGTCGGTTGGTTGGCTGGAGATGGGATGGCGTCGTATTCTAGATCAGTGAACTGATAAGTGGTTATCACTCCGTTGGTTGATTTGATTCCAGCCCCCGAACATTCGGGGATACCGACCCACTCGACATGGAGAGCAGGTTGCATTGCTGTGTGCCCGGCATCGTCGCCACTTGCGGCGCTTCGGCGAAGCGCCCTGGATCCGGGAGCTCCAAGACGGCAAACAGGGGTTTACGCGGGGTACAGATGCAAGACACGCGGAAATGGAAGGTGCGACGACGAGATGCAGTCCCACAAGTTTGTGCACCGGCCAGGAGGGCTGGGCGGGTCGTCCGGTATCCAGCCTGTTCATCGTTACAGGTCAGGTTACGCTGGGATCCGGGTCTACCGTCAATTCTGCGGTGAGGCCCACGGCTTGATTGATTGCTCGTTTGTTGCTGCAGTTGGCCTCACAGCAGGACGGCCGATAAGAATCCTGCAGTCAGATGGACGGTTGGATGGAAGGCAACGCAGCAGCGTATAGCCAAGGTGTTATGGGCGTGCTCTGGAAATTATACCCGGTTTCGGAGGAGTTGGCGGGATCCGCTGCGGTTGTTTTCTGGAATACCGCTAGGCCTCGCGCCTGCCTGTAACAGTTGGGACTGCCGTTACGGCACCACTGGGACACAAGCTTTGAGGCGATCGTCGGCCAGGTATGCCGTCCGGAACATTCGTGGTGTCGCCCAATTGAGAAGGTGGCAGTCTGATCGGGGGTACCTGGCTTTTGGCCGGCGGCGATCTCACGGGCCCACCGAATCCTCGTCCCGTCAGTGGCTTGAACGCCGTCACCTCTCTGGCTGCTTTTCGCCCCAAGCGGCGCGCGAATACCCCTGATTGGCCAATGCATCTGATATGCACTTTCTTGATTGATTCTGGCTTGATTCCCATGGCAAGATTGCTCCCTACCAGTCTGCGCCAAGCTTGTTCGCCTCTGTCCGCCACCGACGGGCCATGATACGCTGCAGCTGCCATGAGTGCATGCGAACCCACGAAGACGCCGCAGGTATGCCCGAGGTTGGTTCTGGGGGTGGAGCCGCCGACTCGGTGGCTGCATTCGTTCCTTCCATCCAGTACCTCGGTCGACGTTAAGGTTTATCCTTTTATCTCTGGCGTCTGTCGGCGAGCTTGGTCCCATCCAGCCCTCAGTTTCCCAGCTGGCGTCTTATCTCTTGGCCCCATTTTTGATTCCAGCTTTGGCTCTTATGCTTTGGGGGAATTCACCTTAAATTCCGTTGCATTGCCACTTCTTTTATATCAACCTACTCCTGTCGTATGGGGTGGAAGTCGAGCCCTGCTTTGCGCACCCGCACGACTGCCCGGCGCCCGACCACCTCCAAGCCCCACACTGGGCCACCGCACCGATCCTGTCTCATCAAATCGCAGGACACGACACAGCGGCCATGAACTCGCAACTCCCCATCCAAGGCGATGCCCTCGACGCCATTCGGGCCGGGCCACCTCAGCTCGTCAGCGGCAGCAATCGCCGCGGCTCGCAGTCGTCCAAATCCAGCGCGGGATCACCCAACGAGAAGAAGTCTCTTCCCGACCAGCAGTTCGATGTCGATCCCGAGAACCAAAGTGACAAGGTCGGCTCCGTCCGCCGGGAGGATGCCGAGATGGATGCTGGGGAGAGACGCAAATTCACCATCAAGCTTTGGGCAAAGCGCGCTTGGTTGGCCGTCTTCTTCCTCCTCATGACAGCGTAAGTATTCAACGCTACCCCATTCAAGTTTTCCAGGCCGCCTTCACCAGACGTGGTGGAAGAAATGAGCTTAGCCCTCGACAGGATCGTTCGCGGCCTATAGCGAAACGGAAAAGCCATCTTTACAACGCAAAAAGGCATCAGAGAGAGATATCGATCCCCTCTATCCATAATATCAAGGCCTGTCAAAAATGCAAGGAGGCATGAGCCACTTCAGACCGAGGGGTCGTCACAACGCCTCGATCCAAAGCAGCCCATGCCTCTTTGCATTTTAACAGGCCTTAGTTATGTGGATTACAAGGGTTAATATCTCTCTTTGATGCCTTTTTGCAGTGTAAAAATGTCCTTTCCGTTTCGCTACAGGCCTCGAACAATCCTGTCGAGGGCTAAGCTTATTTCTTCCACGCGTGGAAGTCTTTTCTTGAGCGCTAACAATCCCACAGGTGGTGGATCTTCGGTCTTGTCAAACGGCGCCACACCGAGGGCCTGGGATGGTTGAAACCTACGCTGATCTACCTAGCCATCACAATCCGCTACATTTTCTGGCTGGTGCCCAGTAGACTGGCCATGGCCCCGATCCGCTCGGTCTGGCAGAACACGGCCGGGAGGGTCTACCATGCGACCCCCTCCAAACTCCGCCAACCCTTGGCTGCCGTCTTGACGGTCGCCGTCTTCTTGCTCGGCACCTTCATCCCAGAAGAGACAGGCGACAACACTCGCGCCAGCCGTGCCATCTCCATCTTCGGTCTCTTGGTAATGATCGCCATTCTTGCCGCTTCCTCGCGCGACTTCAGGCGTATCCCGTGGCACACAGTCATCGGTGGCATGTTGACGCAGTTCATTATCGCTGTCTTCGTCCTGCGCACCAAGGCTGGTTATGATATCTTCGCCTTCATTTCGGAGATGGCCAGAACCCTTCTCGGTTTTGCCATGGATGGCCTGGTTTTCTTGACCGAGCCCAAAGCTCGAGACCTTACCTGGTTCTTGTCCGGCGTCATTCCTCCCATCATCTTCTTCATCGCTCTCGTCCAGGCGCTATATCATCTTGGTTTCTTGCAGTGGTTTGTCCAGAAGTTCGCCGTCTTCTTCTTCTGGAGCCTGCGCGTGTCGGGCGCGGAGGCTGTGGTGGCTGCTGCAACCCCCTTCATCGGCCAGGGCGAATCGGCCATGCTTATCCGCCCCTTCCTCCCCCATTTGACCATGGCGGAGATCCACCAAATCATGACTTGCGGTTTCGCCACCATCGCCGGCTCCGTGCTTGTCGCGTACATCGGCCTGGGCCTGAACCCACAGGCGCTCGTGTCGAGTTGCATCATGTCCATTCCAGCCTCGTTGGCGATCTCCAAGTTGCGCTACCCCGAGACCGAGCAGACCCTAACCTCCGGGAAGGTGGAGGTTCCCGATGATGAAGAACACCATGCCGTCAACTGGATCCACGCCTTCGCCAATGGCGCTTGGCTGGGTATCAAGATCGGCGCCACCATCGTTGCGTGCCTCTTGTGCGTTATCGCCCTCGTCTCCCTCGTCAACGGGCTTCTGGGTTGGTGGGGCAAGTACTGGGGCGCTGGACTGGACGGCGGAGCCCCCCTGTCTCTGGAGTTGATTCTGGGATATCTTCTCTTCCCCGTCGCCTGGCTCCTAGGTGTACCAAACAAGGACGTCCTTCCTGTGGCGAGGCTCATCGGCTCCAAGATCATCGCCAACGAGTTCGTTGCCTTCCACGCACTCACGACCATGGAGCCGTACCTAAGTATGAGCCCTCGCTCCATCATTATCGCCACCTACGCTGTTTGCGTGAGTGATCCCGTATCCTCGATACCTGTGATATTGACTGACCACATCTTGTAGGGATTCGGTAATATCTCGTCTCTGGGTATCCAGATCGGCATTCTATCACAGCTTGCACCCAAGCGAAGCGGTGATGTAGTGCGCGTCGCCGGTTCGGCGCTCATTTGCGGTATTATCGCAACACTGAGCTCGGCTAGCATTGCGGGCATGCTCTTCCACGATGGGATGATCACCCCGCCGAGCTGAAGGTAAGGGATGAAACGAAAGCTGGGGGGGGGATAGGCACAGGATACTGTGGTAATCATGACGATTCTTATGAAGTTGCTCATACCTTTGCTACGCCTAGAGAGGGCGGGCATATAAAACCTTGAAGAACCTGGAACGCTTTTGCTACATTTATATGACTTTTATACCGTATCAACTCGCAGTATTGGCCTTTACAATTGCCCTGTGCACGCCCTGAACGATTTGTCCAAAGGCCTGCGCAATCCGCGAGCTGGCCTGTGTGAACTGCGCAGAAGGCTACTTTGATATTACTGAGGCCTATTTCAGATCGCAGATGCCTATTTTGATATCATAGACGGAGTTTACACCAAGTTGATGGAGCACAATAGGTGGTATGGATAACAGAGACGAAGAACCCCTAGATGGGCAAGGACTGCGGTCGTCTTTGGCTTCTTGACCATGTGGTGCCAAGACGGGAAGATACCCCTTTTGACGTCAAGTTCGGTGGGGTTAGGGTTATGTCTGTCTGGCAGCCGCCAAATGCCGCTGCAGGTCAAATGACGTCCAACTGCCGAACAACCCTCGAAGCTTATCGCGAAACGCACCGCAAGGCCCGATCCGACGACAATATCAAGAGGTGTGGAGCCATCACGCTACCATGATGGCGATAAGGCGCGATTTGGGATCATTCCAAACTCTCAAAGCGGTGGTGCTCGACGGTGGCATGACCAACCGTCTCTGCTCTCCCCGCACCGTATCCCCGCAGCAGGGTGTTGGTGGATCGGCCGGAGATCGTCACCAATCGACATGCTCGCGCGTCTGCAAGCCCTCAGCAAGCGCAACCCACAGTCAGCGTCACGGACTCCGGGGGCGGGTCTGGAGCATGTCAGTGATGCGATGTGTGAAGCCATCGCCGGGGATGCAGTTTTCGTTTGCAATCGTTTCTCGGGAATCGGATGGCGCGGAAGCGGGCTGTGTATTAATGTTTGACGGCAGCAGGGGAAGGTTGAGTTTGACGGCGATCATGTGTGCGCGTTCACCCCGCGCTATCTACTCCGCGGCGCGGAGATCGCGACATATGATGCGCGCCAGGCAGGTTTGGTGCGGGTCGGGTGGAGGTGAGGTCATGCGAAGGTGTCGCACGTCCGATCACCTCACTGGTGCGGTGCGGCGAGCATATGGTTTCCTGGTGTGGTTTCTTGGTGGACGGTCCGGCCGGGGGGCTGGGGTCTCGGAGGTTTGCGAAGATGTCGTGGCGGACGGTTGTTTGGCGTGAAAGGACGGCAGCAGAGGATGCAGCGACTTGGCGGTGTGGGCGGGCAAGCTGAAGCTCCCCTCCCCGCAGCGAGGGAGCGGCTTTGTTGTCAGCGCCATTGCCAGCGCAGCGTTCGAGGGAGGCCTGCCAGGTGCCCTGATGAGCGCGCCTGCTGCTGCCCAACGGCCAGTTGGCTTGCGACAATTGAGAGGCCAAGTCTTGAATCTGGGTCTAGGGACGTATCATCGTCATCGGGCAGCGCACCTTGGGAATTGAGGGTGGCCAGGTTTCACCCCGCCAAAAAACAAGAGAGGGGGACTTTTTGGCGGTGCCGGCATTTCGCGACGCGGGCCACCGGCAGCGGGCCTTGGAAGCAGAGACATGAGCAACCCCTGCTCGAGGTCGCATGCAAAGCTGTCCGTCCTCTTGTCTCATCACGTCAAAATTTCGACCCAGGCGGTCTGGAATCGTGTGTGCGCGCCGCCCGTTGGGACGCAAGGGATTTAGTCAGTTGTTTCTCCTTCGTTGGTCTCACTTAATAAGGAGGCGCATTCCCCTCTGCCGACGGCTCCGCAGCGGCATTGCTTTGTCCTGCGTGTTCCGTTTGCTCGACCCCCCGGCCAAGCCACGACTTGTGCAGCCAGCGAAATAAATACCTGCCGACTGCCATCTTCCGATCTTAGGTTCTGGAACCCGCCGACCTTTTCCCTTCCAAACGTTTTTATTGCAACACTGCGGGTTATCGTCATCAAATGTCCTCGCTGTCGTGGCAGCCATCCGCCGGCCCCGCGCGGCCCCACAATTACGGCGGCTCGCGCCGGCCGATCTACCAACGCCGAAGCAGCACCTCCCGCGGCTCCACGTCGGCCTCTTCGACAGCCTCTTTCAGCGACGACGACGATGCCATCACGCCCTGCCCGCCGCAGAATTTTACAGAAGAGCATCGCGACGTTCAGCAGGATCGCACGCCAAGGCAGCAGCCGAGATCACCGAAAGCACACCGCCCGAATGCCGAGAGACGGCAGTCGTGGCGGAGCAGTCAGGTGATGTCGTCCGAGCCGCACCCGGAGAGCCCCGACGGCGACTTGGCCGAAGTGGAGGTGGATTCGGTGACGCTGTGGAGGCGCATGCTGGTCATCCAGCGCATGTTTGGGTGTTACAACTCGGCTCGCATGAGCGCCGCGCTGGACACGGGCGCGGAGGATGGATTCGTTCGTATGTTTTACTCTCTCTTATTACCCTCTTGGGCTATAACGTATGCAAGGGTCTAACAATGCGCAGCATCTAGAACTTGTCTCGATCTTCTCAACGATAGCATCGACCAGCTTCCCGAGGAGTCGCGACGGCAGCTCGAGCAGTTCCTCGAGCACGGCGAGAGCGGGAACCCCTCGAGGCGGAAGTCCTGGCGACAAAGACTTCAGGAGATGCGTCAGGCTCGCTGATGCGGTCTGGAGCGGTCGGTTTCGATGGTGTGGCTTTTGTTTGGTTGGGGAAGGTTCGTATTGTTCGTTTTGTGGGGCGGGTGCTCCCGCCGGATGCGGATGCGGATGCGGAGTCTGACCCGCACTGTCGGGACGTTGTCGTTGTATGGACTGTAGAGGAGGTTCTCCTTGTTGCTTGTTTACGTTTGGGGCGTTGGATGGTGGAAAGATTGGCTTATTGATACCCCTTTCGTGTGGATTACCTCAGGCCGGCTGTGAGGAGGGGGTTGATCTGGGACACGCTAGTGTCAGAAGGATGGGGGCAAGTCGTTGAGCCTGCCCAGGAGTATGCCCGGTGTGGCTTTGCATGGTTTTGGCTTGGTATGGGACATAGGCACGTCACATCGTAGCATAGCCGGCTTTACATATCACATATCTTCCTCGTTTCTTGGCACGCGGCGGTCTGAGTGGGCATCCCTCGGTCCATTGGATCGCTTCATGCTTTATATCGATGATCCTAGAGAAGACATGTTTCGTAGATCTCACGAGGAAATCCACCAAGTATCCCGCACCCGATCTCCCAGCCCCCTTTGCTTCCCGGTTGTTACTCCGCATATGCAAATACCAACCACCCCCATAAAATACCAACCCATGTGAATCATAATGAATTATGGCTCTTCTTTTAAGACTATATCATATCTGAACATCGAACATCCATGCAGTTTAGTTCCCAGGTCTTTTCGATCCCACAAAGGTTCTAGTCTCACACCAGCCATCTCTCATCACCAGACCCAACCATGTCCTCCACTGATTCAACTCCCGCTCTCCTCTCCAACCTCCCCCCTATTCCCGAAGACGAGTTCTGTGTGTTCGGCAGAGTACGCTTTCTCTCTTTTTCCCTTCCCCTTTCATAGCGTCCTTCCTCCTCTCCCCAGCCACCCTCGCATCACACTCACCACCACAGGTCTACGCCCATCCCGCCCACGCCGATGCGCTGGAACAAACATATGCTTTAACAACCCACCTCGCCGCCTCCGAGCCGGGGATTATACACTACTGCATCGCGCGAGATGAGGAGGATCCAACCATGTTTCACTTCTTTGAGCGGTTTACCGGGCGCGAGGCATTTGAAGCGCATAACAAGCAGCCCGTGATTGTGAAGTTGCTGACGGTGGATTTGTATATTGATAGGGTGGAGGCGAAGTTTGTTCGGGCTGTGAAACCGAGGGGGCGGGCGTAGCGTTTTGAAGAGGGCGGCGGAGGAAACGGAGGGCGGAGAAGATCTGTTGGGCTGGGAGAGAAGGGGGGTACAAAAGAGAGCTGTAACTTCGATGTACACGTCTTCGACTTGCGATTTACCGTCTGTTCTGCTTTTCGGCGATTACGTCGTGGCTTTCATCCCGAGTCCCGACGCCAGCGTCGGAAGTCGGCCCGAGGGGGCAAGAGAGAGGTAATCAACGGGATGACCTGGTGTTGGACAAAGGGCGTGCTCGTCGTTGTGGAAAAGTTGCCCTTCATGGAACAAGATTTGAATGGAATTTATACGTAATTGACGGCAATCGCTTTAGCTTCGGAGCCTTCACCCAATAGAGAGAATGATAAATCAACCTTGCGCAAACGGCATCCATGGCGATGGTGGTTCTTGGCGGATGGGGGCGGTGCATTATGTCGACCATATTTTTGTGGAGTCTCTTGTGACGGAATACGGGCATTGGTTCGGTCTCAAATCCGAGCCCTATAGGGACCAACCGTCAGCGTGGTGTGCAAATCTCCGAAGACGGTATCGATCGCTGGGGTGCGGCGCTTTTGTGATGCGCGAGCTGAGGCGGCACCCCGGTCCGTTTGATCATGAATGGTTAGAGTCGCCCAGCTGCCTCTTTTTGGGGTCCGCGTTGACGTTGGTGAGCCCTGCAATCCTTCAATAGCATGGTTTATAACCCGTGCCACCCATCATCGCTGTCGCGTGAAACTCGATCGTTCACTTCACCAACTGTACCTTCTGTTTTCTTACCAACGTCCAACCACATCCTCAAAAATGGCGACCTCCGTCTACGCCGACCACCCCTTCAAACTGATGCCCACCCCAGCCTATCTAAAATCAAAAGACCCAAATGCGGCCAAGGTAAGCCAGATATCGTGTCCTCTTTCTCCCCTGGAAACTCACCAATCCCCAGCTCGACATGTTCGACGAGCTCGCCAGCGAAATGGCCCTCGTGCACAACGCCCTCCTTCGAGGCCTAAACTCAATATACCTCCAAGCCCCTCACATTGTCCCCGCCGACGAAAAGTCCTTCATCACTTACATCCGCGGCTGGTATCACACGCTGCACACTCACCACAAGGGCGAGGAGAGCGACATGTTCCCCGCGATCGAGGAGTTGGCCGGCGAGCCAGGGATCATGGCCACCAACCGGGAGCAGCACCATGCTTTTGAGGATGCAGTGGATAGCTTGAAGAAGTACATCGACGCAGTTGACCAGGGCAAGGAGAAGTACAGCGGCCCCAAGGTCGTCGAGTTGGTGGATAAGTTCGGTGCGATACTGGTGCAACATTTGGAAGACGAGATCCAGACGCTGCTTGGGCTGAGGAAATACGGCGAGGAAAAGATGGCAAAGCTGATGGCAGTGGTACACGAAGAGGGGCAAAAAGGGATGAAGGAAGTTGGACTGGTAGGGTTGGTCTGGATCTGGGCAAACATTGATTTCGAGTTTGAGGACGGGAGGTGGACGAACTGGCCACCGGCGCCGGCACCAGTGAGGTTTCTAGTGTCCCAAGTGATTTGGAGAATACATGGGGGAATGGCGAAATTTGGAGCGGCGGATAGGCAAGGGAAGATGAAGCCGTTGTATGCTTTGAGCAAGGGGCCTCAGAGCGAGAAGAAGTGAAGCCGTTGTCGTGGTGCTGTAACTACTTCCTGTTTCCCTCTGTCAGCATGCGATAAAAGTTTGGGATGTACTCTCCTCTTGATGGAATGTATAGTTTGCCGCGCATTTTTGTGGAACTCGTGGAAGTGGGAGGTAGTCGTGTGAGCGCGTCTCTACCAAAAGAAGCCGATTTACAAGCCGCTATCTTCGGCACCCCTGGTTTCCAAGGACCTACTGCGAAGGCGGCCTCGGCGACCAGGGTCGTAACCACGTGTTTCTCACGGACTTGCAAGACGAACGCTGAGCCTGTGATCGTGCCGATGGTACCGATCGATGGGTACCCAGCCCGCAGGATGAGCCGTCGTCCGGATCGCGGTACCCCTCGGGAGCCCCCAACCGAGACACTGCAGGGAAACGGAAGATCAAGGGTCTCCATCCCGCCCTCGCCAGCCCCTCCTCGAAGACGACCCCCAACTTTCTCGTTGCGGGGTTTTCTCGTGACAGAGTGAGGGCGAAAAATCCAGCGCAGTAGCGTCGCAAAGCTGGCGAAAACGCCACGGATTAGCCCGTGGTCATTGGGCGAAGGAGGTAACCCAAGGAGAACGCTAAACCCGGGGAGCACTGCCGGCTGTCGCGGGTACGGGGCCGACTTCCCAATCCGTGCAGGGTATCGCTGGAGTGGGTATCAGGACCACCACCTCAGCACCCACCATTGGCCCTTTGTTTTTCTCTTCAACGCTAGGCTCGGTCCCCAGGTGGCTCCCGTGTCACTTGAGCAATGGCGAGGGCCGCCCCGCTGCGAGATGCTGGCGAGGCAAGTCCTTTTCACCCCTTCACCCCCGTCCTCCCTTTTCTCTCATGAGACACACGTCATACTCCAAGAAGTTCATTGCCCATTCTGTCCTGCCCAAGCGAAAATGCATCAGAACGACGGTGACCGCGTCGAGGTCGACAATGACCATGATTCAACGTACGGCAGCGCCGCATCCACCGCGAGCACCTCTATTTCCACCAGCGTTCTCAACTATGAATGGAAGCACGGCCGTCGCTACCATTCCTACCAATCCGGCGCATATAACTTCCCCAACGACGAAAGAGAGCAAGACCGTTTGGATATGATTCATCATATTTTCTACCGTCTCATGGACGACCAGCTCTTCCTCGCACCAGTAAAACCGAACGATGGTCTTCGAGTGCTCGACATTGGCACCGGAACCGGGATGTGGGCTATCCATCTGGGCGATGAGTATCCAGGCGCGGCGCAGATTGTTGGAAACGACCTCAGCCCGATCCAACCGGAGTGGTGCCCACCAAACGTGAAGTTTGTCGTTGACGACGTCGAGCTCGATTGGGCAGAGCCAGAGCCATATGATTATATCCATTGTCGTTACATGGCTGGTTCGATCAAAGATTGGCCACGGTTGGTGAAACAGATTTATGACAATCTGAAGCCGGGTGGTTGGGTCGAGTTCCAGGAGACGGCCAACACGCTGTACTCGCAGGATGACAGCCTCAAGCCGGACAATGCGATGGTGAAGATGATGGAGGGCTTGATAGAGGCGTGTAACAAGATCGGGCGGACGCTTGATCCGGCGCCATCGATGGAGGGTTGGGCGAAAGACGCAGGATTCGAGAACATCAAGGTCGAGACGAGGAGGCTGCCAATCGGGAGCTGGCCGCGGGATGCACGGCTGAAGGAGTGTGGCACACTAATGGGAGTGAACTTTGTGGAGGGTGTCGAGGCATTTACGGCAGCGCTGTTCCGGGATGTATTGGGCTGGTCGCAGGACGAGGTCAGTGTCTTGAACGCGAATGTGCGAAGCGCAGTGCGGAAAGGGGACGCACACGCCTTATACGACTTTCATGTCATCATTGGGCAGAAGCCGCTCCTGCAGTCGAAGTGAGGCCGGGGTAGGATTTTCCCCCATCGACCGGAACTGATCTGCTGAGGACGGGAGTTGACTGGTGACGAGAGACGCACCGTCCTGAGCCGAGCGGGTAGCTAGAGCTGTTTGTGGAATGAGAATGTCAATCTGGCTGAAGGAAGTAGAAAGTACAGCATGGCTGCGACAAGCGCGCAAAGCACCGGACTCCGAGGAGGTTTGTTGGAAGGGCGAAGACGATTGAGCGAATCGGCGTCCTTCCAGCGTCTGGTTTGGTCTGCCCCACCTTCCAGGTTGCCTTCTGGACCACGCTGGGGACTCCTGCCCCTTCCTCACCTTTCCCTCAAAATCAGGTATCTTCAGCCCTTCAATTTCATGCCTTAGCGCAAGTCTCAGATCAAAATACATCATCTGCAATGGTCGCTCTATCTTACCTCCTCCTCGTTCGAGAACAATGGACACACCAGGCGGGCAGCTCGGTGTTTATTCACGGCCCGCTGTGGCGAATCGGAAAGTCTACCCCAGATTCTTGGCCCCCATGTTTGGCAGCCAGCGGCACATTTCCTTGGTCTCGTCCATGGTGCTGGGACCCGTGTCTCAATGCCGTGCTTGCCTCGCTATGCAACATGCGGACCTTGGAGCCGGGGCGATCGGTTGGGTTGCTCGCGACAAGCCCACTCGGCGCTGGCCTTTCGGCTTTGCAACATGGCGACGATCCTCTGAGATTGCCTAGTAGTTTGTTGAGTATTTCGAAGTTTTGACCGCAAGCTGATGAGATCACAATCAGGTGCCCCATCTACCAAGGAAGTGGTGCCGAACCCGTGCTTACGTGCCGTGCCTGTCTGATTTACATATACAGCACACACGAATCCCCATGGGGTATTCGAATCAGGTGCCGATGTGGCTGTTCCTTGATTGGCCCGCTTCTGAAGAATTAGTGCACTTGAGTAGCAATAGGCCGTGTCATCTACGGCACTATTTGCCCTAACTGCATACCTATATTTTGAGTCCGCTAATAGGCTGTTTTGTGGTAGATTAATGAACGCGGGCTTTACGCCCACCACCCGATCCGGATGAACGATCCGTCCAATAGATGGCTCTGGGCGCTGTTGTGCGCGGTCTTATAGGGCGGGTTTGTCCAAAAAGTGCCGATGGATTTCCTGGCTGCTGCGCTGCGAAGACTGGAGGGATTCAACTGACTTTCTCGATAACTTTTGTCAAGATGCAGATTGTCACGGCTGCTTTGTTTCTGGCCAGCGTGGTCCAGGCCCATTGTACGTGCAAAGTCACTTCGATAACTTGAAGATCGAGGCCGTTGGAGCCCGCTAATCGTCGGCAGATCACTTCCCGTACCTCATCACGAGCGCCGGCAAGGACACGGTCAAATGGAAGCACGTCCGACAGGTCAAGAACCCCGACAGCAATGACTTCGTAGCTGGCGGCCCCACGAGCCCGGATATCCGGTGCTACTCGAACGGCAGGAAGGCAGAAACAGCCACCGTTGCGGCGGGCAGCACGCTCGGCATCGGTGCCAGCCAGGGCGTCTTCCACCCGGGCCCAATCCAGTTCTATATGGCCAAGGCCCCCGCGGGTGTCGACATCGCCAACTGGGACGGCTCCGGCAACGTCTGGTTCAAGACCTACTCTGAGAAGCCCCCTGCTTCCAGACTCGGCGAGACCCAGTCCTGGGCATCTGGCAGTATGTATCGATTCACCCACTTCAAGACCTCAGTATCTGACAGCCTCCCCTACAGACAAGCAAGACTTCACCTTCACGGTGCCCAGGAGCACCCCCTCGGGCGACTATCTCGTGCGCATCGAGCACATCGCCCTGCACAACACCGGAAAGCCCCAGATCTACGTTGCCTGTGGTCAGGTCAGAGTTACCGGTGGTGGCAACGGCACTCCCGGTCCTCTTGTTGCCTTCCCTGGTGTCTACGCAGCCAACGACCCCGGTGTTGTCTTCAACCTCTATGGCGGCGGTATCTACAGGGCTCCCGGCCCGGCTGTCTGGACTGGCTAAGGGACGTAACAAAATCTGTATGTTGGGGGAGGGGAAAGAAGGCAGTGGGCGTGTACATATCTTGTTTTCTTTGAAGTCATGAGAGTCCACGCCCTAGAGACGTCACCGCGGGCACCCGTGGGCGCTGTCTGGTGTGTGGTTCGGGGACCGACTTGGATTGTTTTGTAAGCATTGTAGCAGGCGTGTTCATCATAAATCAAAAGATCAATACTTGGTGATTCGAGGTCACTTCCACAGTTGTCCTTGGCAAAAAGAACAAATGACGTGACTTGTGGTTCTGTCTGTCGGGCCTGCGATCGTATGGACTGGCACCTGCCGTGAAAAGCAATGCTGGATGCAACTTCACAATCACCCCCTGGACAATTCGTTGCTGAATGAAGGTAGCGCAAGAAAGGATCTTGAAAAAAAACAACATACAACACCAGGGATTCGCTGGTCGTCACCGACCCAACTACTAGTCTGGCCCTCACTGGCTTATCTATGGGAGAGCGGACGGGATCCCGAGCTTTCCAGTGGGTATGGTCGTATGTGATAGACAGGTGTTTGCGATGTGGTTATTAGGGGGCGAAGAAAGCAAATGGGGGATTGGGTGGTGTTGGCGTGGATAGAGGCGCGTGCAGAAGTCGTATAAAATGTTGCGTTGGGAGCTTATCTGTCTATGCTAAACTGAGCTGGACCGACACTTATCTATATCGCATTGTCTGCTACCGCGCTTTGCTCCGAACTTTGCAACTTTTTTAACTCCATTTGACTTTTCTTTGTTGGAGGTAGGGGCATAATGTGGCCGGATTGCAGGAACACAGAGCTCCAACTGTGGGCAGATCGCGGATACCTAGTGCGTATCTTTATCTGCTGAGAAGTTTTGAGCTCTTTGAATGGCTCCGTCCAGCACCACATAGAAATTCAAGGCAGTCTCAAAGCGCAAAATTTGGTTAAACCCCACAGAGTAAGGTTGCTCCGAACTGGAGCAACCGGTGACAGGAACCTGGGAGGTGCGGACCGCATTCGTCCCTCATGCCGTCTGGCATCCTCTGATGGAGATCGCCGTTGCTCCTACAACGGCTGATGTTGAACACGCAAGAGCATGATCCCTCCCATTCCCCAGAACCTGGGTCTTTGGCTGGGATGCATCAGCACATATTGCTTCCTGTCACACAACACATCCCTCAAGAAGATCACTTGGCCTGGACATCCATCGCTGATACTCGCTCGCTGCCTTTTTGATATTATCTTTTTTCATGGTGAGAATTTGCCTGCTACTTCCGGTTTAGCCCCGCATGCCGGCAGTTGTAATATACTGGCGAGCTTGTCTCACGGGGCGAAGCGCCATCTATTTTCCCGAACTCTAAGTTGGGCCAGCGACCAGCTGGCCATCCCCGCAATCTTCGTCCTACGATGCACTGCTTACCGCGCCCCTCATGCAGCGGCGAACATAACCGGATAACAATCGCCTGCCCGATACGGAACCTCGACGCCCCTCCCCGCATCTCGCAAAGGGCCGACGACTGCCGCTGCCAAACCGTGACACAGTTCCGGACCTACATTACTGTTTGCCTCCCGCCCGAACCCTAAACTCAAAATGCCGCCACCGCCTCTCTCCGCTGGGCGGTGCCTCTCCCGCACGATACTCACTGGACGACGCCGAACTCATACGGCGAGAAAATGGCCGAGAAGATCGGAGTCGGCGTCGTAGACGGTGACGACATCAACCCCGATGTCTCGGATCGCGATGCCGAGAAGACGCAGGCACGGTCGGGGGCCACCGAAGGCTATGCAGACCAGATCCCAGACACGATGCTCAAAGTCATTGCCCCCAATGGCGAGGGAGACTACATCTTGGACAAGATCAACAACATGACCGAGGAGGAAGCCATCGCCATCATTGCCGAATCGCACAAGTTCCACGCTGACGACTGGAACTTCCCGTCCGGTTTGTCGGTTTTCATCTGTTTCGGGACTCAAGGGCAATCATTTTCACGCCATCCCTCCTGAAAATCGCTTTCGTGCCCTTCAACACCAGACGGCTAACCTGTCGTTTTCGTCAGATATGCGTGACCGCATGGCGCGCTTGCTAAAGGGCCCGAAACAATACGGCGAGTTTTATGACCGAGATCTTCGGATTGACGCTGTAATGATGCGATACTCGTCTCCATATCCTGGGGTTCGTGCTGTGGCCGATCCCCTTGACGACCAAAAAGTCCCCATCGAGACGATTCGGGCATACTTCTTGGGAATTTCTGTAAGCACTCTCAACTGTCGGGGATCCCCACGGTCATACTGATCCCGTATCCACAGTTTGCTATCATAGGCAAGCCCTATCGGTCCCTTCTTCGTTTCCTTCTTCTGACGTTTAGAAGGGACGTTTGTGAGCACTTTTTTCAACAGCAGGTTCCCATCGATCAGTGAGTAAAGCTTCCTGGGCATTGGTCTCACGGGAAACTTCCTGACACACTGTGACAGGCCTGAGCGGATCGGTCATCCAGATCTTGCTGTTTCCATGCGCCAAGTTCTTGGAATGGGCGCTGCCAGATTGGGGCGTTACCGTGCTCGGGGTTCGCCATTCTCTCAACCCGGGTCCTTGGACGTTCAAAGAGCAGATGTTTGCCACGATCACCTTCAATATCGCCATCTACACGACAAACTCGTATGGAATGGTAGGGTAGTGTCTAGGTGCTCAATCAGGGCTGGTGCTGACAGGAATACAGATTCTTGTGCAGAAACTTGACCTATTTTACGGCCTGAAATTCGTCGACTTCGGATACCAGCTCATGCTGACTCTGTTTGTTCAGCTGATGGGTAGGTTGTACACGATCAGAAGCCCTAATTGTGCCTTGCTGACTTCGTCTCGACAGGAATGGGTTTTGCAGGGTGAGCAGCGCCCACCAGTCTACCCCATGTCAGAGCCTTGCTGACCCCCCACAGGTATCTCCGGAGGTTCAGCGTCTACCCGGTCAAGGCTCTATGGCCAACAGTCCTTCCAATCGTGGCGATGAATCGCGCATTGACCCGCCCAGAGCCCAAGGTTAACATCTACGGCTGGACCATCTCGCGATATCGCTTCTTCTACATATCCTGTCTGGCCATGATAGTCTACTACTGGCTCCCAGGATATCTGTTCACTGCTCTCGCAACGTTCAACTGGATGACCTGGATTGCCCCAGAGAACTTCACCCTTGCCGTTTTGACCGGCTCGTCAATGGGACTCGGCCTGTTCAACCCCATCACAACATTCGACTGGAACGTCGCCACGAGCTCGTATGCAGCGCTGGCGCAACCTTTCTTTGCTACTTGCACCATGTGGATTTCGGCAATATTCGGCGGATGCGTCATTCTGGCCATTTTCTACACCAACATGAACTACACCGCTTACCTGCCCATCAACTCATCGTCAGCATTCGCCAATGATGGTACAGTCTACGACGTAAAGAAAGTTGTGGTGAATAACAAGCTCGTCGAGGAGTTGTATCAGAACTACTCGATGCCCTATTACTCGGCAGGTTATATTCTGACCGTCGGCGCCAACTTTGTCTTTTACGTACGTAGCCCCTTGTTCTTGGCGGATATGTGCTGACCGCTGACAGCCTGTGTACTTCTTCTACATCATGGTCAACCAATGGACAACCGTGGGACAAGCGTACGTCGACTTTTGGCAGGGCCTACGGCACGGAAAGGGAAACTACGAAGGTTCGATGGATATTCACAACAGGCTGATGTCCAAGTACCCGGAGGTGCCGGACTGGTGGTTTGTATGTGCTGTCTCCCTTGACGACGCTGATCTCAACTAACGATGCAGATCGGGATCCTCTTTGGGGCCATCGGTGTTTCTGTTGCGTTTCTGACTTACTACCCCCTTGATACACCTGTGTGGCTGGTCTTCCTCATGATTGGCATCAACCTTGTTTTCGCTGTCCCGCTATCCTTCCTGTCCGCCACAACCGGAACGAACCTGGGTCTCGGCGCCCTGATCCAAGTCATCACTGGCTACATGCTCCCCGGAAACCCCAACGCCTTCCTGTTCAGCCAGACACTCGGCAGCTGGGCCCTCGCAGGCTATGGCGACAACTACGTACAAGACCAGAAGATGGCACACTACGTCAAGATCCCGCCTCGAGCCGTGTTCCGCAGCCAGATCGGAACCATTGTCATCACTTGTTTTGTTGCCGTTGCGACACAGAACTTCATCCTCGAGAACGTTCAGGGCCTCTGCACTCCTCTTCAGCCCAGCCGTTTTACTTGCGCCAACGACGGCCATCCACTGTACGCCAGCTCCCTCATGTGGGGACTCCTAGGCTCAGAGCGCATGTTCAACCATCTCTATCCAATGTTCAAGGTGAGAACATACGACCATGCTACCCACCGTAAGCCTCAGTACTGCCCAACTAACCCCCCAATGAACAGTGGTGTTTCTTAATCGGTGTCGGCATCTCCTTCATCTTCCTCTTCTGTCAAGGCTACGGACCAAAGTACCTCCCCGGCGTCCGAGAAAAGCTCCGCACCAAGCTCAGCCCTCGGACCTTTGCCCTCTGCGAAAAGACCCTCTTCCCATTCGTTGCCTCCCTCCTGTGGCTCAACCCCATTCTAATCATCCAAGGTGTGCAGCATTGGGCCCCGTCCAACTTGTCGTACAAGACTCCGGGCTTCATCCTCTCCTTCATCTTCATGTACTGGCTTCCGCGCCATCGTCTGGCATGGTGGGAGAAGTATAACTATGTGCTGTCGGCGGCGTTAACTGCCGGTGTGGCTATCAGCGCGCTGATTATGTTCTTTGCTGTGGTAAGTGTGCGACTCGATGGGCTTTGATCCTTGACTGACACGATGTAGGGTTACAACCCTATCAAACTGAACTGGTGGGGAAATACGGTCAGTTATGCCGGTGTTGATGGGAAGAATGTTGGGTTGCTGCCGATTCCGGAGAGGGGGTATTTTGGGCTGGAGAAGGGCACTTTTCCGTAAACAAATGATGGGAGGTGTGTGCTGGATTTGATTGACGCTTTGGCTTTGATGACCGAGGGATGATGACGGTGTGCTATTGAGTAGGTGCTTGGTCGTCTCTGATGGAGTGAACTGAAAGGAAGCAACAGAGACGCTGATCTCCAGGTTCCGTGGATGAATGAAAGGCTGCGTTTCTCCGCTTGATACCCCTTTTTGTTTTGCAACGCCGGGGCTTGTGGCGTGCGTTTTTTTTTCACCCTGTGTTCATTTTGATCACATGACGGCCAAGATCCATCAAATAAAGTCTTTGTGGTTACCTGAGTATATCCTAGGCCATGTGAATGCACTGAACTCATACAGTGTCCAATGAGAGGAGAGGGAGGTCAACTGAGAAGGAAATAAACAATCATATTCAACATTACAAGCTCAACGCTTCAAGTACACGCTAACTAGCATATGAACCTGTACACTCTCTTCCACGCGGGCCAAGATTGCCGCTCCTCTTCCTCCTGCGTCTTGATGATACCCAACCGCCCAAAGTCTCTCCTCCCAGTATCAATATCCATCTCCTCCAGCTTGACCGGCGATGTCTTGAAGTAGAACTTGTGTGCCAAGTAGAATATCAACACCACTGGGATTGCAGCACACTGCACGAAGAACTCCCGTGCCCGGTCGTGTGAGGTGTCCGCCCTGCTGCCTATGGGGTCGATGGCCACCCATACCTGCATGATAAGGATGAACACGTTCAGGCCGAAGCCCAACCAGGAGCCAACCACGCCGGCCTGGGCCCGGAACGCCATGTCGCGCAGCGAGCGGTGGTGGTATCGCCAGGCGTTGCGGAGGCGGATGTGGGAGAGGCAAATGCTTGCCCAGGTGAAAATGGTGCTTAGTCCGCTGATGGCCAACAGCCAGTCAAAAACATGGGCTTGTGCTCGGTCATCGGGGAGGTACGCGAGGAGGCCAACGGCCGAGCTGGCGAGGATGGCGACAAGGGGCCGTCCGTTACGGTCCACATAAGACAGTATCCGGGGAGCTTGCCCCTGGTCAGCGAGCGCGGCGAGTGTACGTGACGACCCAAACACTGCCGAGTTCCCCACGCTGATCACCGAGACGAGGATGACCCCGTTCATGATGCTTGGCAGAACCGTGGCGCCGGCGCTTTCGATGGCGATGACGAACGGGCTTGCCGCTGCATCGGCGATATTGGCAGCCCCCATGAGCCTTGGCTCGTTGTAGGGCACGAGCAAGCCGACGAGCGTCAAAGCCACGATGTAAAACAGGCTGATACGCCAAAACACCTGCTTGATAGCCGTTGGGAGAGATTTGCGCGGGTTGGCCGTCTCGGCCGCCGCCAACCCAACCAGTTCAGTGCCAGCAAAGGCAAAAGCCGCTGTCACAAACACACTCACGAACCCCTTGAAGCCGTTGTTGAACGCCCCGGGGTCTGACCAGTACTTTCCACCGATATAGCCGCCAGTTGGGGTGCCACCGATGTTGATGACGATACCCAGGAGGCTTGAGAGGTTAGCAGAGCTCGAACAGCAGGAGGGAGTGGTGCGTTGCTCACATGAACCCGATGACGGCCGTCACTTTCAGGATCGCAAACACAAACTCGGCCTCGCCGTATCCTTTCACGCCAAAGAGGTTGATGATGACGATGACGATGAGGAATAGCGTGACAAAAATGGCCTGGTGCAGATCTGGGTTCCAGTACCTGATGGTGTATGCGCCGGCGATGATCTCCAGTGGAAGCACAACGATCCATTGCAGGGCGTAGCTTGGTCATGATGTTAGCGCCATGGTGCCCATAGAGCTCGGACAAAGGTCAACTCACTTCCAGCCCATTGCAAACCCCCACGAAGGGTCCAAGAAGCGGGTCGAAAAAGCAGAGAACGAACCCGCAACGGGGAAGACGACGGCCATCTCACCCAAGGCCTGCACGGTGCAGTACAGCATGCAACCGATGGTGAGGTAGGCCAACAAGACCGACGCAGGGCCCCCTTGGCTGAGCGTCTTGCCGGAGGCGACGAAAAGGCCGGTACCGATGGACCCTCCGATGGCGATCATCTGAAGATGGCGCCCCTTGAGCTCGCGAGTCAACAACGAGTTGGCCGTTTTGGCCGTGGCAGTTCGAATGTCGTAGTAGCGCCCGCCGCGATGCTCGCGCGCCACATGAACGCCCGGCGTGCCAAAGCCGTGGTCAAGCGGCGGTTGGTCTTCATCGGCCGAGGAACGCCAGCCCTCCTCACGGCGGAAGGAGTCGACGAAACGGCCAAAAGGGCCCCGAAACCCTTCCTCTTTCCCCTCATGCGCGCCATGGCCGTAGACGGTGAAGCTGGAGCCCTCGGCGTGGCTTCCACCACGTTGAAGCTCATTCAGCTCGAGATCGCGACCGCCTGTCATCGCGCCGATTCATTGGAGGCGGCTCCAGCGTCCTCTGATGAAGGGAGATATGTGTGAGAGAGCGTGTTGTGTATTTGATGTGAGAACACCTGCGGCGCCGCCTGGCCGTTGCGACGGAAGCTCGGCCTGGAACGGGGGTGCTGGGACGGGGACGTTGCGGGATCGCCGGGAATTCGGAGCAACAGCGGCGGGGGCAGCAGCAGCAGTTGACGTGAGGATATAGGCTCCAGGTAGGTAGTAGCAGCTACTCTCTAAATAAAGACAATTACTGGTAACAGCCAGCCGGGACTGGCAGTGGGACGGAAGCCCACCCGAGCTGCGCTGTGCTCTGCCTCTGGTGGTCGCAGGAAAGCTGTGCGCACCCCGCACAGCGAACGCGCGCAAGAGAGATGAGAATGGTGGGATGTGATCTCACTGGGTCGCCCGGCGGGTCCACGCTCCGATCCCCCTTGTCGATAAGTCACCTTGCTGCCGTATAGATTTGTCTGGGACCACACGTGGTGTAGGCTTAGGTCCGTCCTTCGAGAGACATATCCCAGCCGGCCTGGCGCGCAAGGTTGGCGGGACTCCAACGCAGCAGAGCACCCCTGGATTGCTTCAGGACAAGGCCGTTTGGTGATAAGAACGGAGGGCCCCGTGTCGGTGAGGACCCCAAAAAATCCAGACGGCAAATCGCAATGTGGCAACCGATTCTCGGCGAAGCGGAAACAGGGGGTCTCCATTGGTGGGCCGGCCCTCCATCCCCACAGTTCTGGTGAGAGCATCATTGCAGGGATGCAGCAGTGAGCTGCATTAGCCAGCCACGGCGAGATTAGTGCGTTCGAGAATGCGATTGCGTCTTCCACGCAGCGCGTTGGCAGTGAAGCACAGCGCACCCAGCGTACCCTCCAACGCCCCGTCACCGCTGGACACACGCGCAGGCCAACCTGGAAAGGCAAAAAGCGCGTGGTTGGCGAGGGGTTGGTCCAAGTTGGAAAAGAAGTGCGACATCCACGGGTTAGGCTGAGACATCTGCGGAAACCGAGGCCTTCCAGAAGAATTGCCCAGCGTGTGCCGAGCTGCACATGCAGCTAAATTTGTGCGCCCAACAACACCCACCTCAGCAGAATGCGCGGGATGGAGATGGCCTGACGTCGCACCTTCCGGTCCGAGTTGGAGGCTGTTGTCAGTCAGCGAAAAACCGGGATCTGCTGCCCTCCACCACAAGATTGCCACGAGGCAGACGAAGCAAGCGAGCCAGAGGGGAAGGGACGTTCAACGGCGCGCAGCGGGTACCCGCCGAACCGCCTGTCCCCACCTAACCTAGACCCGACATCCACAGCACTTTGTTTGGCACCGCATTTCGCAACTTCATCTGAACTTCTGAGCCCACCCTGCGACCGTAGCTCACAGCAGCCATGCAGGGGCAGCCAGAACAGTCGGTCGCCCTCTAGCGCAAAGATAACAGCACCCAAAGCGTCAAGCTCACGCCGTCCGCAAAACGCGCCGTGATGCGCCCGAAGCCCGCACGTTTCTCGGTCGATTCGGCTCGCCTCTATCCGCCCGCCCACTCCCCGAAAATGCAAGCCCACCCGCCACCGGTCCGAATGGCCAGGGACCTACATCTGACACCGACCCCTTCTGCGCGGATGCGGGGAACACCACACGCGCAGTTCGACCGCCGAATGGCAAAGCAGGACGAGCTTCAACAACCGGTGCCTTGCATGCGACTCTGGATGGGCGCGCCAGCAACTTTCAGCATTGCTCATGGTCAATCTGGCGCAAGATAGCTGGAGTGACATGCCGCGGAGCTAGCTCTTGGCTTGAGCTTGGTGCGTTATGCGTTGAGCTTCCCCCACGTTGGTTTTGACGCTAGCAGGACCGCGGGCGTAGTGGACACCAACACGTGCCAGTCCTGACACTTATCCGGACCTACACTGCGTGCTCACTTGCTTGAAGCCGAAGACCCCTGCGTGCTCGCTCGACCGTCTTTTGGGTCCTCTGATGCTTCGGCCTTCCACAGCATTGGAGCACGAGACGGTAGTCACGCCAGCAGAACTGGTTGATATCATGACATCAACAAGACGACACTGCAGTCCAGATACTGATGCAAAAAAACGCTTAAATTTAGAAGATCATAGACATTACTGAATACACGGCATCAACTCAGTCCTCTTTACCTATGACTCCTTTCGTGACGACGGCCTCGGCAGTGCGTCCATATCCTTCAACACAATAGTCGACCCTCGTTCAACCCCTCTAGCGCTCGCCGACACGCTGCGAGAAACAGATTGCGGCATCGCGGGAGGTGCTGCAACTCCTTTCTGGCGCCCTCCGGCCAGCTTCTCTCTCGGTTCCGACACCGTCACCTGAATGGTTGTCGTCTTCATCACTCCAGCCTCGACCGACGACGTTGCAGCATGTCCCCTTGAATGCGCCCTTGATATCAGCGAATCCTTGCTTGCACTCCGGCTGAGTCCTCCCCCGCCTCTCACTAACGTCCCAGAGTCCGTTGTCTCCCCCGAAGGAGCCCGCTTCACGACCAGACTCGCTACCCTTCGGCCCCTTTCACCATCCAAGGTCTCCCCCCCACTTCGCATCCCGGAACTCCCCTGTTCATAATGACGGAACTTGGACTTCTTCGCCCCGGTGTCCCTCACAAAGCTTCCCAGCGCCAAGGCGTTTGCAACAAATGTCGCAACCAGTATCTCCATGGACGCCCACGTCGTCCTTGTCCCCTGATACCCACCTTCACTCAGAACCTTCGGCACCCGATACGCTGATGCCGCAACGTTGAGCAACCCAAGACAGAACAAAAGAGTCAAGATGATCTTCCGGCTCAGCTTCAACCTGCTGCTCGCAATGATCGGCACCGGAAAGACAACAAGCATGATGTCTGTTAGCCCGCTGCAAATCGACTGGGTAAATAGCTGCGCATAACCCTGTCGACATTGGCCGCCAGGGTCAGGGACAAGGACCCAGTAGTTTCCAAAGGGGCGACATTCGGCCAAGTCAGAGATGATGATGGCGAGGAACGTCGCGACCAGGGTGCCCCGGAGAAAGCATAGCGTCCATACGTAGCGGCGTCGACCACCGGCAACGAGCCGGGAGAAAAACTCAAGGTTGACGAACTTTAGTGTCCAGAGGCTGGGATGGGTCAGTTTGATTTTAGTCAGGGGCAGCGAGTGAGACCCACGCTGCAGGATGGAGGACTCGAGTCAACAAAACGAGACCGGAACCGATGGAGCGGCGGCGAATCTCCTCGTCGGAGAAGGCAAGCTCGCTGCTTGCGAGGGAGACATTATTTGTGCCGTAGAGGAGGACGATGTGCACAAAAGCGGTGCGCAGAAAGAGAGGGACGAGGAAGATGGCGGCAATCTTGTCCTCGATGAAGAGCTTCTCCACGCGGATGTAACGACCAGCGAGACGGAGTATGATGACGACGGAACAGAGGCCGGCCACCCACCACGAGACCAAGAGCGTCGGCTTGTCCTCCGAAAAGGGTCGCGCTGGCGGCGCAGGCGTGTAGAGTGTCATGGTGATAGTTTGCGCTCACCTGTTGGGGTTGAGGGACGCGGAGGGAGAGGACATGCGAAGAGGGCGTCGTAGTATGGTAAAAGACCTTCGGCAAACACTGAGACGGAAACTGGCAGTCATGTGTACGGGTCGTCAGCGGGACGGAAGTGTATCACCAACGGCCATCGACACCGACAAAACGAAACAAGACGAAGTGTGTCTTTGGTCAATATCTCATCAGTCGGCGCGTGCCGTGGTTGTTTTCGGAACATACATGCGTGTGCTTGGGTTTCAGACAAGCATACCAAGCGCATGGATAAAGCATTCCCAGCTCATTGGTGCTGGGAAGGCTCATGTCCTCTCCGCCATTCCGCCGTGTACGCTGCCCCCCTTTGACGCTAGTGTAGGTGGTCTGGCCAGCAAGGGGTGCCCCTGTCGGAACCGCCATCCTGAGGGAGAAGCACCTCTTCAACTTCCACACCAGGGGCGTGGCAATAAGTGGCAATATGGCCTACTTTGCGCCATTTTCTCCCATTTTCCACGCTTTCGCGGTCTTCTTCTCTTGTTATCTCTTCTTGGCGGCTTGCACCTTCAGGGACACCGATCTCTGCCTGCTGCACGCGCCTGCAGCTGCCGCAAGTGGCACAGGCTTCCACAGCTTCCATGCAGCTTCTACGGCGGCTCGACAGCGCGCCACTCGTCACTAGCGCAAGAAGGTGGCTTGCGATATTGTCACCATCGTGTGTCAACTGGCCGACGCTCACATGTACACTGACCGGCACCGTCGCATGGTGGCACCTGCAGCAACCACTTGCCCGCCATCCCGTCTTGTCATTACACCATCCTTTCAGGTGTTGCGTTTTCGTCGCAGCCAAAGTGGTTCGCACCCGTCGCGCCAAGGCGTTAGGAGGGGCAACTTTGGGGCTGTCAGACACGAACCACAGCGCGTCCTGGCCACCGCGCAATTATAAGGCCCGAATCATCGAGCCCGAAGATGGTGCAGTCCCCGAGCCGCGTCCCGGGAAGGCTTACCGGTGCGGCTTACTGTGGGGAATCTCACTGTCTCAGACTACCCGTGAGGCTCAAGCGGCGTCGTGTTGAGAGTGGTAGGATTTACCCGGAAAGGGGGCCCGGTGAGAGGTATGTGATGATATGAGGTGAGAAAACAGAGGGTCCTACTTTTTTTTACTTTCGCTGGTTAGTAGCGCTGCTCGTAAATCGTCTGGAGCAAAAAAGGGGGAATCGGGACAGGGGACGTCCTAATGGGGGAGGGGCCCAACCCCTGTCTCCGTTCACATGCGGGTGGGCCAGAGCCCAGCGTTTGCCTATCAGGAGGCTGGCTGGCCGGCGCCGAGGTTGAGTGGAGGGACGGATTGTGGGTTGACGCACCTCATCATCACGGATGAAGAGAAACACCCAATCCTGCCACTCATTTGCTGATTTCAATATGGTATTGATGCGCTGCAGGGTGGACGGCAATCATCTCGTCAGGGGCAGTCGGACTGACAGCGACTTCTTGCGTGGGATCAAGGAACCTGAGCAATTCATGACGCTGCACTGCACTGGCCAGCCAAGAAAGCGGCATGTGCAGGTTGCGCTGCTAGCACATCACGACGGAAATTCGGCACTCCTGAGCATGGCAGCCGTTCACCTCGACGCACCTAGCTTGCTTCTCGAAGAAATCTGTCAACGCCCTCTAGTCTCGGTTTCCCATGTGAGACCGACGCAATCGCCATAGGTGCTTGTCCCTCGCGGATTCCAACGAGATAGCACGATGCGGATAGTAGCAGGGTCTGCAGCCCTACGAGGACGAAAGAGGAAGGTCAAAAACTCCAACCCCCCACATACCAGGAGGTCCGAACAGGAAGCCGTGGGCGTTGGTCGCGCTCTGCGCAGGCATCGTGCCCCTTGAGAATTTTGAAACTCTGGGGACTCATCTCACTCTCACGCTGGGCTGGGAAAAACGATGCCACCTCGGCAGCTGTCCATGGGAGATGTCTCGCCACGGTTTGCCTTGAATGTTGCCTCCCACGTGGAGAGCCGAATTCGGCATACGTTGGACAATGCACCATGCGAAGCCATCACGGGCCACCGGCGTGCCGTTGCTTTTCGTGCCAACCAGTGACACATCACTTTCTCCCTCTGCCCACTGGGCAATGGCGGCAGCTGGTCTTGGAGCTGAATTCTTGCGCAGCATTACGCTATCTTTCTTCTACTAGCCAACGCAAGGGCCAGCTGTAGGCATATCCCTAGCGTAACCACTGGCATCTGCAGGAAGTTGACAGCTGCTACACCGGCTCCCCAGACTCCCGGACGGGAAACAGGGAAAGCTAGACCACCAGGTCTGGTCTTGGGTCACCGTCTGCAAGCCACGCCGTAGATAGCGGCACTCCTACGGCCTAGACGACGGCGGTTTGCTGGACTATCGCATCACACCATTACGGCTGAACTATGGCCGTGGCCACCTGAAACTGCACTGACACGGTACTATTGCCATGGCAGCAGCACATCGAGACACCTTCGGACAAGCAGCTTTGACAGTTACAAGAATAGCATCCGGAGGGAAACCTCCTCGATGAGCTCGGGTGGCCCATGCGGGCGAGGCTTTGGCGAAGCTCGGTCACGAAAAGGGGCCGGATGTACTTGTGGTCTATGCTTGCTGTCCGGAGTGGCGAGTCCCGGGTTGGAGGTCAGGTGGTCTGTTCATTGAGGGGAGGAATTTGACGCGCAGGATGAAGAAACGGAGTTCCGGGTGGTGGGAAGGGAAACGGGATGGGGATTGTCGGATTGGAGTGGCAGTGGGATGCAGGTGTTTGGGAAGACCGAGGCAGTTTTGGGTGCCGAGGCATCCTCGTGGTATCCTGAGGAGCTGAGGTGAGGTGCTGCAGATCGGTTGGAGAGCCTGCTCGGTGTAAGTGATTGCATTCCGTCGGCTGAGCCCGACTGTGCTTCAGATGTGGGGCAAGACGTGATGGTTTCAAGAGCTAGAGGCATGTCACCCAGGCTGGACCTGTACGGGGCAGTGCAAGGATGAATGATTACACGCCCCGTTTGCTCAAAGCGTCGCATTCTGGAGCCTTGAACAGCCTCCTCTGGGCTGTCTGTCTCAGGAGAGACTCAGCGGGTAGGGAAAGTTGGATCACTGAACGAAGTGCCTTGACGGCGGTCTCCTAAGTACAAAGTATCACAATGTCAACTGAGTGCCTGACAACGCAGCGTTGCCGCTTGTCACCTGAGAGTACTAGAGACAAGAAACCATGACAAATGACAATATACATGACAGCAGCTCGGCGCATATGCACTGAAGCACCTGCAGGGAGTCAGGTCCGTTGTCAGGTAGATGTACAAGCTGTTTGTCAAAAGACTTTGAGGAGCTGGATATTAGCTCCCAGGAACATTGTCTTCGGAACATGGAGAGTTCCGGCACCCAGTCACACTGGATAGGTACCTTAATAAAAAGGGGTATCTGTCTTTTGGTCAGAGCCTTGTGTCGAAGAGCTATGAGTCAAACTAAACGGTGTTCATGAAAGCTGTGCTGGGCCTGTGAAACTGGGAAAGAAACTTGGATTAAGACGTGTTGGCGCAGGCACCGCGGCACACAGCCTTCAACCTGTTTACAACTTGATAGAAGTTGCGGTGTTTGAACTGGTCCGGGGGAGAGAGAATCTGCCTATGTCTCATGACCGGTCCGGTGAATGCGCGCTGCAGCGGACAGGGAGGTGCCCAGCAGAGGGCACCCTGCAACTGTTCAACGACATGAAGTTCGCATGTCATGTCATGATTGTGTCGCAAACCTGAACTTACTCCTACTTTTATTCAATTTCACGCGACGCGGCAGAAAGAAACACAATGTGAAGTGTCCATGACACAAATACCACAGCCCAACATTGTGACCTCAAAGGGTTGCTCCTCGTAACACTGAAGCCTGAGATCAACGCTAATGACAGGTTCATGCCGACAATAATTGCCACGTAGATGCAGTGTGCATATGATGCAAACTCGTCCTCTCGAGGGCCCCTACTCTTGACAGCGGCATCAGAGTCATGGGTCACCCTGACGTTGTGTTGGCTGAAGCTGTGCATCGTGAGAAACAAAACAAACATTGAACAACTTGACAGAAACCTCAGAAAAATTCTGATGTCGCAGCACGCCACAGTCCCCCGAAACCATCACCCCGCTATTCCGAGCACGAGGCGTTGTCAATGCAGTGCCTTGCTGTAAAAGTGGTGTGACTTTTAGTCAGGCTAGGGGGATACCGGCTCGCCAATGCGACTCGAATTGTGGGGACTGGGCCGACTGATTGCGATGAATTGTGGTTGAAAGCTTTGCCCCGCGCTCAATTCGTATGATGTTCAGACAAGCTCAACTTGAAAAAGAACCTCCACTCGGGCCTTTTGTCTTTGGAACACAAGAACTGAGCTTGCAAGCAAGAAAAAGCAAGAAAAAGACTCAACGCCTGTTGCAAAGCAAAAGTGGGGCGCGACTCAGGGGTTGGCCACCTGGTTCCCCACCCGTCACGTCCCGAGACTCGGCTATTCGGCGACGCCATTGCCACCGCAGCAGCACGCGGTGTTTATCTGGCCGGTCTGCCCCGTTTCTCTGCCATGGCGACGTTCAATCTTGCCCTCCAGGCAAACACCGGTTGTCTCAGGAAATGAAGTGATTCAACACACACATATCACAACCACAACTCTCGTTCATCAGTGTGTTTGATTTCAATTCGTATTTGCATTCCTCAGCATCAAGACGGGAGCTGTCTTGATCAGGTGAGATGTTTTTTTTCTCGTCGTTGTCATAGATTCTTAGAATCTTGACAAGCTAACACTCGCAGCCCAAGCCACAATGTGGGTCACCCGTGCCGTTTCGCTCACAAACTTCCTCGTTGCGTCTTCGGCGCTGGCGTTCCAGGTGACTGTTTTGTATCCCTGGCACAAGCAACTCGATGAAGACTTTGAGAAGCTCCGGATTGAGCACATGAAGGTGCTGCAGGAGCGGGGGCGGGAGAGCCAAGTTCCCCACCACGACAAGCCAAAAGACGCAAAAGGGGTGCTGCAAATGCTGGGCGGCTTGTGGCCTGGGAAGCATTGAGCTGAGGTATGTGGGACTCCTTTTGGCCTTTCTTCATGATCGCAGAGGCAGGTTGAGGAAGCGGGCTAACTTGGATTGTCAGCGTCCAATCTTTTTTTGTCTTCCGTGCAGCCCTTGTTTTCGTTTGCGAGCAGATAGAATAATGTCTAAGTGTTGATAGCTACCTGCCATGTCCTGGATTTCTCTCGGTGCTTCCATGAAGAACTTTCCTGCAAAGCCGTCCCGGAACATCTCACCTGACGTTGGACCAGGCTTGGTCAGGAATGAAGCGAAAGACATGGCCACGGTTTTCTGGGAATCTGAGAGACATGCGCCCCTGACTTCAAGACATGCCAGGCTGTCACATCATATACTCGGACAGCCACGCCCCGCAAGGAGCAGAGTTGAGGTCATGCGTCATTCGGGGACGCCCTTTGCGCCAAACCACACCAGGAGGACAACGACGGTTTTGTGCTTAAGGGGTCCTGATGGGTAAGATGCTCATCGATGGAGATCGTCGAAGGAGATCACCGACGCCGGTGGATCCCAACAGAAGATATTGAAACCAGTCTCATGACCATCGTATTCGCGAATGCTGATCATAACATGTCCAAACTCTATCGATGAGCTTAGACCCCAGCACTACGTCAGTGACCCTGCGTGCACCAAACACTGGTGCAAGCAGCCTGAATCTCATGACATAGGGCGCCAACCCGTCACGCCGTCGCAAGAGCTGGTTTGTACCGCGGGGAGCTCGTCGCATTCCAGGAATAGAGATGGTCAAGGGATCGGCTGGCGTGTTGGAGAAGCCAGCAGCGGGAGACGGTCTTGGCTCGCGGTGTTACCGTCACCCAGGATGCCGGGACTGCCCAGCCCAAGCCAGACCCAGGTTTTAGATAAGGTCCGCGCCGCGTCTCCCCCCCTCCCCACCTGGGCACAGATCCGACGAGCGTTGAAGTGTATGTGGCGTCGGCTCCGCAACCGCACTTACCTGCAGGGCTTGGTGATGGCCAGGCCGGATTGACGAAGCCAACGAAACCACCGGTCGTCGCCGGAGGCACACGGAGGACTCCAGACGGGAACCGTCAATGGTCTCCAGGCAGCTGGATACCACGGCACCACTAGCGACGGCTGGCTGCCTGTACCCCCCTCCAGCTGGCCTCCACCAACACCCCCCGTGGCGCTGGTGTGCCGTAGACGGTGCGACCGCCAGCTCCCCGAGAGTCCCGAGACCTCCGTCTGCATCCATTCAGTGTCGATGCGCAGCTCCTGGTAGGCAGGGCTCTCGGCTCGGGCGCCGGCCATCCATCCTCCTGTCGCTTCCGCTTCCGAATCGCATTCCCGCCCGGACGGCAACGTACATGGGCTCTCCTGCCGGCAGCCGCGTGCTATCGGGCGTAAGCAATAATCGCCCCCTTCCCCGTGCTTTTCCTTCGTTTGCCCTCAGCCTCAGCTGGGATGTCCCTGTCTCCGACCTCCGAGCTGTCAGTCTCCCCTACCCAGCGCGCCCACTCAGGCCCGCGCGTGCTTGTTTCCTTTGCGCTCACTCGCTGTGCAGTCAGCTGAAAGCACAATCGAACAGGCATGCCCAGCCGATGTCACTCGGAAAGGAGGCAGTGTCTCCGTCTTTCCTTCCCCGCACCTCGCAGCGTCACACCGCAAGAGGAGCAGCCAGCTCACCTCCCAGCGCAGCACAGAAGAAGCCTGGATCACTGAACCCAACAGGAAACCTAACCGCAACCTCTCGCGCACACCCCGAGCTCCAACCCCGCTCCCCAACCCTCTCTGCCCTGTCCCTCCGTCCCACAACACCCCTCCCCCTCCCCTCCCACCACCCAACACACACAAGAAACACAAGCACAACACCAACCCACCACCGCCCGCCACCTTCCCGGCCCTGCTGTGCCCATCTGTTATCGCTCCCTTCGCGGGGAAGAGCGGGTAGCTATCCACCGTGCTACCTCCAATCCTCTGAGCGGACCTGAAGCCCGAACCGCAGACCTCGCCAATCTCGATAATCTCATCTTCCTCCCGCGTGACTTGTGTGACACCCCGAGATGCCCGCTTACCTTACCTCACCTCACCACCTTGTCCCCAAACCCAGATTTCAGGTTCCCGACCCCGCCGGAGTAGATAACCGACAAAGAAAAGTAAGCAAAATCCCCTGACGGCAGTGGCCCGCAAGAACAAAAGTCAAACAAACGAGACGGGAACCGACCCGCGGAAGGGGGGAAACGGAGCGGAGCGGAACGAAAACGATCCGGTGTAGATAGCCGTCATGATTGTTGTCCATTTATTTTTTCCCTTTTCCCATGTGAACCTTCCTGTCGGTGAGGCGGCCTCTCTGTCTCCACGTGCGCCCAAAGGAGGGATACCAACCACAAAGACGGTATGATGCGCGGTGACAAAACGTACCTCATAACTTACATGCAGGCCCCATCCGGAAAAAGTACCCACGCCACGACACCACCCGGGACCCCTCCCTCCGGTTTCCCTTCCGTCCCGGCGGTGGCGCCAACTCCACCCCCGCACTTTTCCAAACAAGACACTTGCCAGGCAGGTAGACGCCTCGGCACCGGCACGCACCGCCCAAAAAATATCCAGAGATATTTTTAACCCTTTCTGCCCTGTGCATCCTGCACCTCTGCATCCGTCCACACGACAACACAACGAAAACTGCATCTGCTGCGCTGCCCCGCGCCCTACTCTACCTGAGGGGAAGTGTGAGACAAGCAACTGCCGCTGCCCGCGCAAAGAATGGACGGGAGAGCCCAGCCGGAAGGCCGGAAACAAGTCCCGTTGGACGCCACGTGTTTCGTGCGCCAGCGCGGGAAAGCCACTCAGTCTTTTTGACTTGCAGCAGCACGTAGTGTGGTAAACGGGGTCGGGCGGGTCTCGCGACTGGCTCGTGATATGTGGCTTGCCTGAGTGCAAGTCAAACCCCGTGCCGGTCTCGTGCTGTAGCCTCGTGGACGCGTCAGTGGCTGGACAAAATATGCCGAACACGAAAGGGAAACTCCGAAATGCTTTGCAGACAAGTTTGCAGGTGGCTTTGCAGGTGCGGTGGCATGCTTGTCAATTTTCTTTTTGCTGTCTCTGGCACCGTGAACTGCCGTAAGCCCGCGATCCGCCCGAGCAGCTTGCATCTCTCCGTGTCCGTCTCGGCCCCGCGAGGGGTCCGTCAACACGATATGAATGGTGCACAAGAAAGCAGTGCACGCGGCGAGATGCCTCTGCCCACCCTTTCCTTTCCGAGCCAGATGTGCCGTCTGGTGGTTCGCCCCTTGGCTCTCAAACGATGAACCCCAACCCAAATGTCGTGAGCCGTAATTCCCGCCCTCTCTCCGTCTATTTCGAGTCATCATCGTGCCACGCTTACCAGCCCGGTTGATCCGGGACTGGCTGCTTGATACAAGGGAACTGGTCCCAAATAGGGGTATGTACAACACAACGGCGATGACACGCCGTCGGAGTAAAAAATAAGGTCTAGACAACAAGTCTTCAATGTAAACAGTGGTCGTAAGCCGCCTGCATGGCAGCGAAACAAGGCGTAGCCTAGAAAGGAGCGACGTTCCATCATCCTGGGGTATCATGAGTTGGAATAGAGTAAGAAAATCAGTGCGGCTGGAAAATGATGACACTGCGGGCCCTGCTTCGCACTCGCAGACTCTCTCGTTTGTATAATGTCACAAGATTCGTGTTGTCGGCAGCTCATCTGCGGAGCTTCCCAGCAAGGTTCCTGAGCCAGGAAGGGGCAGCGGCCTTCTTCTCGTCTCGGCCGTCACGAATCATGACGGCATCGCGGATCATGGGGCCGACAATGTCCATGTCCCCGCGCTCGGGAAACTTCTCGTCGTTGAGTATCCACGGCATCGAAAACTGGGGGGGCTCCTCGGTGGCGCGGCGCAGGTCAAGCGCAGCCAGAATGGTGCCGCTGCTCTGTGGATCGAGGCGCTGAATGAGCTCGCCCTCGATGCGGTGCCACTCCTGCTCGACCTCTGCCCACTTTGCCTCGGTGAGCGCGAAAGCCTTGGAGGTGCCTCCGTAATGCTCTCCGGTCCGAGCCAGGTGTTTGGCGTAGTTGACCCGCGCCAGACTCCAGTTTGTGCGAAAGGACTGGAGTGTGGCGAGATCTGCGTGTTCGGGCGTGTATGGCCGTGGCTCGATTGTGAAGTTGGCGTGGCCCAAACGATCTGACCATGCGTCGTGATCGAGAAGACAGGGGATGGAACACGGTGCCTCGCTGTAGGTACTCGACACGGTGCCGCGGCGGAAAGAAGAGATTGATGCTTTGGTGCTCAATGGCGGAGTGGGATATGTCTGGGAGATTTCAGTGGCGGAAGAGGGAGCAACTGTTGGAGACTGCAGTGGTGAGGGTTGCACTGAGCGCGAGAGAGCAGCCTCTGTGAGGAGCGGTGGGAGCAAAGGCGTAGTGGCCATCGCTCGATCCCGTTCAATGTCTCTCCCGGCGACGGCTTGGTTGATATCGAGCGGTGATGGTAGACTCTCCAAGCTCTCGTAGAAAGACAGGGCCGGCGTTGCTGGAAGAGGTGGCTCCACACCGCGGTCGGATGCCCCTCGCACTGGTACCGGGACCGAGATGGACGATGACCTGCTCGATGCAGCACGCGAGAAGCTTGGTGGCTGATCTAGTGCCGGGTCTGACGCAGGGGAGAAGGAAAAGTGGTTTCGTCTTGTTGACGACTTCCAGCGTGGTAGGCTGGTCAGCCGAGAGCCGATTCTGGATCCCCAACTCGATAACCCAGCATCGGACCCGTGCCGCCTCTTCTTTTGCCTGGGACTTCCGGCGAAGTCACCGTCACTGAGGAAGCCAAGGTCGTAGTCCACCTCGCTGGACATGTAGGGGTAGATGGTCGCGCTCTGAGCAAGCTCGCTGCGGTGTCCACATGGCTCGTCGCCTGGACAAGGAGTCAGCACACAGCACACAAGGATACCGCGAAAGTCGACGTACAGAGGCAGTCGTAAAGACCGGGTCCGGGCTCTCGGTAGTCTGGGATAACAGTGTAGTCCTCTTCCTCTCTTTCCAGCGGCTCCTCCTGCACATCTGGGAGCTGCGACTTGCTGGTTTTGTTTGTCGGGTGGACGGGGTGCACGGGCTGCACAGGCGAAACCAGGCTTTCTGAAGAAACAGAGGCCAAAGACGAGGCGGATCCAGGGTATCTCGAGTGGTTGCGGACGGACGTGGGTGTCAGGGGCAGAGGTGAAGGCGACGCGATGTCGGGCGACGACGAGTTGTGGGTGTGGTAGATGACGGCATGTTCGCTCTCGAGGCTGGTCTGCTGCACTTGGACCTGCACCTGCAGCTCCAGCTTCCTCTTTTCCTCCACCAGTTGCGGCAGGATCAACGGCTTGAGCCTGGGCGACATGGTGTGCGCCGGTGTCCACGACACCGCGAGAAGTTAATCGGTTGCTTCAGCGTGGATTGGCGGCGGACATGTAGCGAGGTGCGGCTTGGGTTTGGGTGCGTTGGAGCGGAAGAGCGGCGGGGGTGGGTAGGTATTTGTTGTTTCTTGGGTTCGGATGACACGAGCGCAGCGGGCGAGTGGGGTCGAATTGGGTTCCCGGTGGTTTTTTCTGCGGGGCGCCGCCCGGTCCACAATCAGAGGGAAAAAAAAATCCTGGATCAGGGCTTGCGGGTGGGTTGTTAGCCGATGTTGCGCAAGCCAAGCGCAACGCTGGCCGGCGGTTGAGCCTTGACGCGCCGAAAGAGGACGCCGTTGTGGTGCCGTCCCCAAAGCAGCGATAGCAACGTGCCTGGCGCCAGCAGCGATTGAAGTCAAGCTCTCCGCGTGGCAAGCGGTGTTTCTCTCGACGCTTGGAAGCGTCCAGACTGGCGGGCAATTAGTTATATGGGGCGCCTCCACAACAGCGTGCGGTGCTGGTGCGTCTCGCCAGCAGAGTGCGTCACACGTGAGAGACCCTTCTTGCCTCCTACCGACTTGGTGCTAGCTCTGAGATGGGAAAGCTCTGGCGGGCCGCAGTCGAAAAGAAGCGCGCTCGTAGTCTGCGAGAGCCTGAAGTCTGCGACGCCGAACTGCGGCGGTCAGGCAGCGGCCGGCCAGGATGCGGCGGCCTTGTCGTCGATTCGTTGTGCTGCCTTTCTTCTGCGCCGGCTGCCACTCAACGGACTCCAAAACACGGGTGCGTACGTGGGTCGTCGAAAATCGGAGTCTCAGGTATCGGTCGCACCGGACTGGCACCACGTGTTAATCGACACTGTAGGTTAGGATGCCATCGGGCGTGGGGTTGGCACACACAGATGGCTGGCTGGTTGGAGTTGTGGATTGGGGCCTTCGGGTTGGCCAGCGGCCCTGGGACTGGAGCGCCGGACACCAATCAATCCTTGCCGGCACGCTCCCCGCCCGACAGACCTCCGTATTCCGGCTGCGCTGTCGACAAAAGACCTTGGGCTTGGGTCAAGGGCGGCTTGGTCAACACGACCACGTGAGGGCTGCTGAAAGAACAACACTGCGTTTCAGACGCAAAGATCAAGGTCTCTTTCAACTGGTGGGGGCTGACGGTCCATAGAGGGTACGGGTGCTCCTGCCGCGGTGGGAAACGCTGCTGGCTGTTCGTCAATGAGCAGCGTTCTGGGCAACTTGGTGCGTGCGTGTTGTGAAGCTGGGTCTACAGATTGAGGTCAGGCCTGGCTGGTCAGGAATCCTGCTTCGAGCACCAGAAAGGGTGGCTTGAAACGCTCAGAAGGGGATCGATGGTGGCCGGGACTCAATCCTGGGGCGGGACAGACCCAGGTTAAAAGTTGGCTGGCCCGGGCGCAACGCGGGCAGCCAATGGATCAAGGGAGCCGGGACGGCTTCACAGGTCAACATCGCTAATCTGCTTTTGGCTGTCTTGGTTGACTTGCAGACGACGTGCTCTGCCGGTAGCTATGCGAAGCGCAATAGTTCTAAACTTCATGGCATGAAGGTAATTTGATCGGTGTTGGCAGTTGAGTGGGGTGCTACCCAAGCGGGGGCCTCAGAGACGCGAATGAGGCGGGAATCTGGCATCGATCGCGAACACAGGGTGGGCTTGACCTGTGTCTTGACAGCCGCACCCAACCAAGGACGGAGACATCACAGACGTCGGCAACGTCAACGGTAGATAAGGACCGAGCGCCATCTTCCCGTACGCACAAAAAGGTCAATATAAAGTACTGCTTGGAAAGTTACGGCTTGCTCAGCGCCAAGAACAGCGCTTCCCGGAGCTCAAGGCTCGTCCGCTCTGGGCCGTCTCGCGGACCTCGTGGCTCCCGGGAACCCCCTTGATCGTCCTTGCGGTGACGGTTGTGGAAGAGCCAACAAGCGGGCAGTTGTCCAGCAAGCTCTGCCGTTGCTAGGGGCCGCGACTCGTTTTCGCGCCATACGTGCAAGCTCTTGACGGGGCCGTATGCCGGTGTTTGGGAATGCCATTGCCAGATTTTGCTTTGCGATTAAGCAGCTGATGAGTCGACCGGCCGCCTACCATGTGGGTGCGAAGTGAATTTGCTCCATGCCAAAATCCCGAGGTTGGGGCTCACGACATAGCCAAGCTCTGACGGGGCGTCGCGGGGTAGCAGCCGGCTGACGGAAACAGGTGGGGTGGGGCTCAGGTTTCTCCGATCGACCAAATTCTCCCACAAACACACACAACACGCAAAGCCCAGAGCTACACCTCACAGTGAACACCCACCTCATGGATCCCGCCAGGTGTCCCGGAGGCGATTCTTTTACATGCCGAAAAGCCTATTCCGTTTGCCCTTTCTCTCTGGATCCCCTTCCGCTCCACCTCTTCAGCTCCTCGCAACCTGGAACCAACCCCCCCAGGTAGCGTCCCAATCGACCCGCGTCTCTGGTGCCCATCCGCCGGACAATTCACCAGGGCGAAACGGCTAAAAAGCTTCCATAAAAGGAAGCGGCGCCGTTGCATTGCTGATCGCAGTTAGCGGTATTTACTGCTCCCACGGAACTCATCAGGGGAGCAATGTGGGTCAAGGTCATTGCGTGTGGTGTGGGCGTTTTCGCAAGTGGGCCGCCGCACCGAACGCGGCGCGTTTTCTCCCAACGACCGGCCCACTGGTCAACAACGGGCCCAACTTGGAGGGGATTCCATCTATATTGCCGCTATTCATTCGCCCTACCTCGCGTACCTTGCACGAGCGTGTCCACCTTCCGTCTTCGGCCCGCTCTGCCAACCCCTCGTTGTCACAATGGAGAGTCGCGCGGCCAGTGCGGCGGGCAAACCTTGGTCTGGGGATATTGTGCCATGGAAGAGACCTCGCCGACGACAATGAGTGCCGTCCCACACATTCACGACAGCCTCGGACAGCGTTCGCCAAGGCTGGGGCCCTGACGAATCAACGGGCTGCCGTCTCTTGCCTATTTCCAGTCACCTTTCTTCTGTCGCCCAGAGGCTCCCACACAAGCCGACGCTCCCCCAAGCGGGAATGAGCTGGGAGAGTCTTGGCCCCGGCATTGTGGTGAATGAAGCGACGTTTAGCTGTCTACACAACAAGAATCGCCCAGTGGGCGGCCAGCGCGGCGCAACACATAGGCTTCTCCGCCGGAGCGTGCCTACGCCATCTGGCGATATCTCGAGCATACTTAGACGCGCGCTCTCATTGCACAACTGCCGATACCACGTAAGACTCGCTTATCCATCCAGAAATCGCTGCTCTCGCGCCTCTGTCATCGTGGCATAATACGGCTCGAGCTCAAGCTCAAGACTCGAGGCTCGCAAAGGACGGCGCCGATGCTGTGCCACGCTGCTATGCGTCGAGATCTGTGGTTCCGCACCAAGGGACGTGACTCAAGATCAGAACCTCGTCGTCGAGCACCATGACCTGGCAGTCCGTCGTGCCTCGACTGCGCGAACAGAGATTGGTCCCAGCGAACCTCGTGGTCTTGATCTACAGCGAAAGCTGGCGCTCACTCCTTTCACAGCACGAGACGACCGTGTGACTTGGCGGAGTGAGAGCGGCTGCAAACCATTTGCGTCTGACAGAACCCTTCCCAGCGGCGCTGCGTGGAGCGTAGGTTCGTCGGCCCACCTCGCGGGCTCCCATTGCGCGCGAGCTGAGGTTTGCATATGCTCGAGCATACACAACATCCACAGAGAAACGCCGACGTGACAACGAGCTGCGCTAAATTCAGGCGCCGAGATGGATGGTCGGGTCCGGCCGGAGGTGTCTAGCAATAGATCCGCACGATGGAGTACCCCTCGGGCAGATGTCTGGGAATAGAACTGCCATCGAGTGTCTTCGGAGCCTAGACTTGAGACGTCCAACGCGACAAGTGGAGTTTTCGATGTTGCAGCGGACTGTGTGGCGGGCGCTGCAACATTTCAGTTGAACATGGGCGCCGCCGAGCCCCCGCCGCTCCGATTCTCTCCTGGCCGTTCTCGGGGCTGTCGATGGATTGCCGGCATGTCGGTCTGCTGTCATGTGGCGGGAATACCACGATCACCCCGGCTCAACAAATTCGAGGTGGTGCTGCTGCTTCTGCTGTGCGCCGACCCCTCTGCACACGTCAAACGGTTCACGCTCCCCAAACTCAAGCGGCCTTCCCCAAGCTGCGCACGCGAGCCTGCAAACACTGCATGCGAGAGCTGTAGCAGATACATGGCGAGCCCTCCATAATCGCGCAATGGGCACCTCACTTGCAGCGAAACGATTGACGGGCCGCCATGTGGTTGATTGACCTGAAGCGCGCCTTGGCTTCCATCGAGGGTGAGAAGCAACTGTCGTCCCTTGCATTAGCTCGCGTTGGGAGGTGTGCAACACCTAGCGATTCGCCCTCACCGCGACCATCCTTTTTGGGACACACTGCCGCCTCAGCAATCGCAAATATGACGAATGGGGTCCACAACAGCCTGTGCGCATCGCACCTGGAGCGTGAATTGACGAGCCCAACGTCTTTCCACTACCGACCCACACTCCCGTGAGGCGTAAGACGGATCTCACCATGGCCAGATCCGAACCATGCCGTTTCCATCGATCACCGAAAACAGGGGCCCTCGAATCACGTCACAGGGCCATGGACAGCCAAGGTCGAACCCGTCTGCCTCAACCATCACCAAAAGTGGGAAAGCCACGGTGTCGCTCACCTTCTCTCTCCCGCCTCCCGCACGTGCCCAGTTCTGGAAGACTTTGCACGTTAATCTGTATAAATGAAGAAATTTTGCTCGCTTCCTCCCGCTCACAGAGGTTGCACCCCGCCGCTTGGAAGGTTTACTCTGTTGGAATTTAGACGAGCTTCCGCTTACGACGCTCCATCCTGGATGCGACGGTCCCTGCGCCCAAGAGCCCGGCAGGGCAGAAACTGTCGAGGTTGGGAGGAGGCAATGGAGAGTTGGACGTTGTATCAGCCCATGAGAAACTGCACCTGGCCGACGATACACCGGCCATCTGTCGGCACGTCGAAGTCTCGGCCATTTGCAGTTGCTGAGGATGACGGCCCTGGCATCCCATGCTGCCCAGCTCAACGCATGTCCTCTAGTCAGCTCTTCGGGCCAATCTGCGGCGAATCTGATATGGACCGTATGCACTGTCTTCTGCTCCCTCGCTGCCCGCTCACCAGGCAGAGTACGTGATTCGCCAGCGCCATCGTGGGCCAGCCGCCGCGCCTTGGGTCCATTTCCGCCGGCCGTTTGCTGACAGCCGCCATGCTCGTGGCCTATTTACACAAGTCCCCTGAACCTGGAAGCTTTAATATTGACATCGCGATGGTTCGGAGTCGCACATCTTACACCTTGGCAGAGAGTTGCTCGACATGGTTTTCCCTTCCATTGACGGATCAGTCGCCGGCAGTTCGTACACAGTACTCTCCATGGACTTGTCCACGCCCTCTCCAAGAGAGGGTACCAAGAAAACGCCATGCCCCCGTTTTCCCTAGCGTTCCCATCTCGGCGATATGCTCACAAGACTCCACATCGCCAGATCCAAAACCCGTCGGTTCCAAGCTCGTAGAATTGCGTCCCCAAGGGGAGGATGAAACCCACGAATGGCGCCAACTTACCATCCGGGAGGCGAGCGATAAAAATGTTCCTGCGTGGTATCTCGGACATATTTTTCGCCTGACCACCTAACCCCCCAGATTTCCGACGGGTCAACCCTTGCTTGCCATATTGCGGCTATGGTTCCCATCCGCTGGTGGTGCCGATCATCCGAGGGTCGGTGATATGCAGGGTCTGATGAGAGGAGTTTGTGCTACGCCATGTCATTGTTGGAGAAGAGGAGGAGGGGGATTGTGTACGACGCCGGGTAAGGGGGTTTGCTGTGCTTGGCTGTAGGGATCATGGATTCTGTTGCGCAGTAGGGACATGGACGGTGGCAGTGCTGTGCTGCCTGTGGTTGAGGGGTTTGGGCGGTTGCCGTGATGCATCGTGAGTATGTGTACAAACAACTATTCTTGCGCAGCCGGCTGGGTACCTGACCGGCCTGCTGAGTGGGAATGAGGCCGCGTCTGTCTGCCGCTGTCAGTTTCTAGACATGGTTGGCATACTCGCCAAGCGGTGGGGCTGAGAGGCAGGGGAATTGTTCGTCGGATGTCGGCCAAGCTGATAGCTGGTTGTTGACAAAGGTCGTGTTATTGCGTCCTGCTCGGCAGTTCGGTGGTGGAGTTTGTTCGGGAAAGCGGCGTCTGAGGGTGATGACGATGGGGGCTTGGGGCTTGGGTTGAGGTTATTGCTTATGGGATATGGCTCTCGTGGTCGGCAGTTGCGGATGGTTTCGTTGATGGCGGTCGAGGGATGTGTTGGCGGAGTCAGATAGGTGAGGCCCCTGATGGGAAGTTGTTCTAGAAAGCCGATGCATTGTTCCATTGTCTTGGAAGAAGGGTTGCAACCCTCTTGAGGACACAGGTTTTTCACTTGAGACACTCTGCTAGTTGAGTTGTGAACTCCAAAGGCGTTGGAACTCACCGGGCTGAGCACATCATCGATCTCGAGTCGCTCGCCCGCATAGAAGCGAGCTGCTGGATTCCCAAGTCACGATAAACAGTCCACAACGATCAGAGAGCCAACCAGGAGCGAATACAATCAGTGCCGTATGACCCAACCGTCATCCAAGCAGCAGCGATCTCCTCAATGTCTTGTCCAACCTGCAACCGACGACTTGGAAAAACCAAGACATGACGCGCCATGGCGGAGATGGGGCCGCAGATCAAAACATCGCAGAGACAAGACAGCCAAAAAGAAGAAACGTAATCCTTCCACCAGGATTCCATGTCCCTTCCGCCAAGCATCTCCAGCCGGTACGGTACGCCCAGCGCGGCTTGTGGACCCTCGAGTCAACAAAGGACCTCTTGAACCACCAATGACCACCCCTGGTAAATCTAATTCCCAGTTTCACAAAAATCAAATAAACCAGAAAACTGCAAACCATCGGAAAACTTGCTGGCGAATCGCGATGTTTTCTGTTTGTTTTTCTTATTCCCCGGGATCCGCCACAGTCGTCATCTTAGCACTCCCCATTATCAACCTCTCATCAGTCTGAAACGCCGCCGCCACTTCTTGCCGTGATACAGATCATCCACCCCTTGCCCCCGACGGACCAACCGCAGTCAAAAACCCAAAATCCGCACCTTCCTCGGCCGAGTTCACCTCGCGCATATATAACCCCCGGTACCCTCTCACTCCCTTGCGTGTCTCCCAGGTGGTGCTTCCGGTTTCCGACTCCTTGCGCTGCGCCTTCCGTCTGCGTATCTCCTCGTCTGATACCTCGAGGGTAATGCTCCGGTTGGAAGCATCCACGACGATCATGTCGCCGTCACGAACGATACCGAATGTCGACTCTGGGTCTGCGGACTCGGGGGAGATGTGAAGAATAATGGTGCCGCCAGCTGTACCGCTCATGCGACCGTCCGAAATGCGAAGCATGTCTTGCACGCCCTGGGCGGCGAGCTTTCGAGGGATGGGGATGAGGCCGGCTTCGGGCATGCCGGGGTTTCCGACGGGGCCGATGGATTGGAGGATGAGCACGCTCGAGGGGGAGACGTCGAGGGAGGAGGAGTCGATGCGAGAGGCGAGGTCGGAGGGGGAGGTGAATACGACGGCGGGGCCGCGGTGGTGGAGGAGATGGGTGTATTTGGAGGCCGAGGCTTTCATGACGGCGCCACGGGGAGCGAGATTTCCATGGAGGACGATGAGGGAGGATGAGGGATACAGAGGTGAGGCGAAGGGTCGAATGATTGGGGCAGATGAAGGGGGGAGGGACCGAAAAGGGGTAAGGGCCAGTTCCTCGCCGAGGGTCCGGCCGGTGATGGTCCTGGCGGAGAGGTGAAGGAGGGGTTTGAGTTCGTGGAGGAGGGCGAGCATTCCGCCGGCGTTGTGGAAGTCGGTCATGTAGTTGTCGCCGGAGGGCTTTAGGTCGATGAGGAGAGGAGTGGTGCGGCCAATTTCGTCGATGGTTTCGAGGGTGATGGTACCGGCGAGGGCGGGATGGCGGTTCGCAATCGCCATGAGGTGGACGATCGCATTGGTAGAGCCACCGATGGCTTGCAGGACAATAATGGCGTTGAGGAAGGATTCGCGGGTCAGCACGGTTTGTGGTCGCAGCTGGGTCTTGGCCAGCTGGACGGCATGGCTACCGGTTGCTTCAGCAATGCGAAGCCGAGCCGAGGAGACGGCCGGGGCCGTGGCTCCGTTGATGGGCATCATGCCGAGAGCAACGAGGATGCAGGCCATCGTGCTGGCGGTCCCCATAACGCCACATGTGCCTCCCTTCAGGGTTGTCAGCTTGACGGGTTTCTCAAGGGGCATGCGGTTGCACTGACAGTCGGAGCTAGCTCTTCATTGAGGGCAGATATGTCCTCAATGTCGAGAGTTCCGGCTCTGAATTTGGCCCAGTTGTTACGACAGTCGGTGCAAGCGCCGATACGGACGCCCTGGTAGCTTCCGGGCATCATGGGGCCAGTGACAAGATGGATGATCGGCTTGTTGGCAGAGATGCCGCCCATCAACTGGGCCGGCGTGGTCTTGTCGCAGCCTGACCTGGGTGAGTGACATCAGCTTTCAGCCACACCAACCTGAAGGAGAAGGGGCGCAAAAAGGGTCAAGTACCACCAATCAAGACCACGGCATCGACCGGCTGGGCTTGGATCATCTCTTCGGTGTCCATGCTCATCAAGTTGCGCAGATACATGCTTGTTGGCGAAGAAAACGACTCGTGCAAGCTGATGGTGGGAAAGTCGATGGCAAGTCCTCCGCTGAGTTGAACCCCACGCTTGACAGCGTCGAGAAGTTGCGGGACATTTGCATGGCAGGGGTTGAAACTCGAGTAGGTATTAACAACTCCAACGATAGGTCGAGAGAGGGCATCTTCGCTATAGCCCAGGGCCTTGATGAACAGCTTCCGCATGAAGAGTGAGAAGTGTGCATCGCCATATCCTGGCAACTTTTGTCGTAACCCGATGGCGTTCGGGTCGATGGGAGTTGACAAGTCGTAGTCGGGATTTGGGTGCGTCTGGGCTGGAGTGTTTTCTGTTGCCATTTTCGTGTTTGAGACAATTCGGACGCGATGAAATGGATAAGAAGAACAATGAGCTGGAAATAAGTGTTCCGCTGGGCCGAAGATGAAGATCCGGTGCGGGGAACTGAAAGGGTGTCGTTGCCATTCGGCGCTAGCATTGCGTCACCGACTGATACGGAGATGCCCGGAACAAAGAGTTAACTGAACCAGACCAAAGCAGTAAGGCAATCTTACTGATACGCCATACAGATTGAAAAAGATCTCGAATGTCAGTAGTTTCAAAGTCATCATAAACGAGAAAGCACCACCATCAGCAAGCCATCTCCCCACTACTCACCCCCATGCTTTCCCAGAAACTCCAACACCTTCTCAGAAACCACATCGTGCGCCTCCTCGGGCAAATAATGCCCAACGCCCGGCCCAATGGCCACTCCCTCATACTCAACCCCCTTCGCAACCCAGTCCCTCCACTCCTTCTCCACGTCAATCCTCCCTCCCAACCCCTCCTTTGAGAACATCACCAAAAGCGGCACCCCAATCTTCCTCCCCTCCTCCTGATCCCTCTCCTGCTCCCGATACTCCCTCCCTGCTCCCCATGAATAATCCTCACAACTCCCCCTCAGCGTCTCCTCCTTCTCAAACAACGCCGCGTACACGTCCACCGCCCCATCCCCCATCATCCGCGCCCTCGCCTCCTCGCTCTTTCCCATCAACCTCGTATTCGCATCCCGCGCCCAGTTCCCTCCCCCGTACGCCATCAGCATCTTGGTCGCAAGTTCCACATTCGCGAGCAGTGGCCAGTGGAAATACCCCTGCGCGATATCTGGATTGGAGAATTTATCCCATTGAGATTTGGTGGGGATTATATCGAGGAAGATGGCCCCGACGAGGGTAAGGGAGGCGGGAAGGTCGGACTGGTCAACAACGAGGCGGTGGCAGATGCGGGCGCCGCGGTCGTGGCCGGCGAGGATGAGGTTGCGCGGGGAGGTGGGAGAGGAGGGGATGGTGGATTGGAGGGCTTCGAGGAGGGCGAGACCAACGACCTTTTTGGAGTGTTCTGCGGCCGGGGTGGAGATGCCGTAGCCGGGGAGTTCAGGGATGAAGAGGGAGACGCGGTTGAGGAGCGCGGGGACGACGTGGCGCCAGCTGGTGGGGGTCAGCTTGCTGTTTTTTTTTTTTCATTCAAGATGGGAAAGAATTCACATGAGCGCGGATTGCGGATAGCCGTGGATAAGAGTTAGGATAGGCCCGTGTCCGAGGTTTGAGGTGTAGCTCACTACGGTTGAGGCCGAAGAGGTGGGTGTAACATTGCGCTGGAGAGAGGGAAAGAAGTTGCGAGTTTCAGCTGGTTCGGCCATTTTTGAAGATGGATTGACAAAAGTTATGCTAACAATCTCAACATTGCAGCCCTTTCTTCTCGTTGACAGAAGCTTCCAACTTTTGACAGGAAAGGGCTCCCAGCTCACAGATATGACGATCCCCACTTTGGTGCCTCGGCTTGCTCTTGCTGCTGAGTAATTCGGGAATGACGTCTACTGGCTGGAAGAGCTCAGGCTACGCCTTTCCGATGTTGCATGCATCCTGCACCTCGGCTTCGACGCCCATATTCCTCTCAAAACCTGAATTTGGCTTTAATGCTTTTCTATCAGTCTCGATCTGCGAAAATTCTGATCAACCACGCGCCCTTTCTTTCTCGGCACACTACCCTCTCTTTGTTCCTCTCATCAACAAGAAGGTCGGCTTTATCGTCTCATTTGGGTGATGGGCAAGCCAATCTGGTTTCGCCTCGAGCTCTTCCTTGGTCGGATACCACTCGTTGAAGCCCGTCAACTCGAATCCTGAATCCAACAAAATATTGACATACGATGTCATCGTCCGGTGGTGCTTTCTCACCCCATCGGCGAGCCAATTGGTGACGCGCAAGCCTTCGGCCTGGTAGTCGTTGAGTGGCCAGACCCTGCGGACGGATTCTGCTCCGGGCTTATCTCCTGTTTTCAGGAGCGAAACCTCCACTACTCCAGGCTCGGACGGTGCGGTGAAGATGGGGTGCTCAGCCGAAAAGACAAACACGCCACCGGGCTTCAGCACGCGATAAACTTGAGCGACAAGTTGCGGGAGGTTCGCGAGATAATGCACCGCCAACGAGCTGAACACAACGTCGACTGTGCCGCTTTCAGTCTCTGGGAAGACGAGTTTTTGCACCTCAACGTCGTCGAGATCTGCGCACTCGTAGGTGATGCCGTGGATCCCTTTGGTAGCGTCCATCTCACGGGCGCGGTCTAGCATGTTTTGGGACAGATCGATACCACGGACAGACGCAGCGCCATGCTCGCGCATCCAACGACAGTACCATCCCATTCCACAGCCCAAGTCAACAACTCGGGCCCCAGTCAGGTTCGGGAGAAAGGACTGCAGGCGAGGCCACTCGACTGCCCCATCCAAACCATTGCGTGAGCGTGGGAGCTGTGAGTAGTTGGCGAAGAACTCCGGCGTATCATAGATGTTTTGCGACATTTTATCGGTATTGTCGGGAGCCAAAGAAGGACAGTTGAGACTAGAAGAATTCGACGGCATCGGTTCAAGAGCGTCCCCTCAGTTTGAGCAATGAGCGCGCACTGCCACAAGCGGCCAGACCCCTTATGTGTGTCGACGATCGGTATGAGTCACGGCCCAATTACCATGGGATGCAGCCCGCATGCATTCTATTCTGCATGCAGGCATTGCTGTTACACCAATGACCTTTGGTGGGGGAGGTTTACGGCATAACTTCAGGTTCTACAGGAGGGAAGATCCAATTTCACCGCTTTGTACGTACACTCTATTTAATCGCCACCATCTCCTCCACTTTGTTACTGCTCACTCACGCTAACCTCAGTGGTCACCTGGATGCTCGCTCTGCTCTGAATTTTCGCGCTGTCCTGCTGGCCAACGGAAACCTTGCGAGAGTAGTTCGTTGCACCTTTCCCCTGATACGCTGGCGGGTCCGACAGTTTAGCTGCCGCCGGTGCGGCTAATCCTGCGCATTTAAGTTCGATTCCGTCATTTCCCGAGCTTCCTGTGCCAATCAGAGAAGTATTTTCCGCTCGAAAAGCACCGTCAGGCAGAGGGGACCCCGGCGTCAGCCTCCCGAGGGGTGTTGCCGACATCCGGCCACCACTTCCCTTCGATATCCGGCTGGCAGCTGACTCCACCACTCTACCAAGGGCTTCTTTCACCTGAGGGGGTGCATAACGAGACAGAATCGGCCGAAGATGTGCCATGCCGTTGGTAAGGATGTAGCAACTGGCTTCGATGACCGACCACCTTGTCAGAACGGTCCCTGTGTCTTCGGTCAGGGTTAGCAACTGTGCTGGCTCTTTGACTGGGCTTGAGACTCACAGCTAGAGTCGCGAAGTTGCTCATCATGCTTGTAGAAGCTTGCGGCACGAATGAATGCCGCGATAACACCGCTGGGTCACGTCAGCAGCAGGGAAAAGGTCGCATCACATCGAGAGGGGTCGCTTACAAACCGGCCACGGTGAAGACGAAGAGCAGGGCTAGTCGCTTGGCCGTTGGCAGCGTGAGACGCCAAATGGTGCGAAGCGGCAATGCTATGATGAGGATGTCCAGAACGAACCCCGGGATACACTGCGCACGGAAGAAAGTTTTCTCGCTGATGCAGTGCTCGCGAGTCGTCTCCTCAGGCCACCAGTTCATATACGGGCGGCATTGGAAGATCACCGCCAGGGACAGAGAGAAGCCAGTCGCAACAACGAAGCCCAGCAGCACCTGCGTCGCACGCCGCATTCGGCCCTTCCAACCAAAGACTCGCAGGTACAGGCAGAGTATTGACATCTTGGGGAGCGTCACGGCGGTGAAGTATATCAACTCGAATGAGAAGAGAAGCTTCCCCCACTGGACGCGCCGATCCCAGTCGGCAGCGGATCCGAGGTGCTCCCCGGCGAGCCCCATGCAGACCATCACTTTGAGTGTCAGCACGCGTCGTTGATATCGGAGGGAACCTTACAGATTGCGACCACGCACAGCCCAACGTTGACGTTATATGCTGCGAAGATCAAGACATCATCGAAACCCCATCTTCCGCCGCTGAGTCTTTTGGCGTAGAAGCGAAGAGCCATGACAACGCTCGTTAGTGCTATCGAGACGATTGCAGCTCGTAGGAGAGTCTCTGCCGAGTAGTCATTGTCGAGGTCTGGCAGACCTCTGGCCGTCCGCGAGGAGCTCGCAAGCTGCTGAAGTATGATCATCGTTGCTGGTGTGCGGAGACGCGCCCCCAAATTCGACAAGCCGAGGTCCGTACGACCATATAGAGAGAATCCAGGGGTAGCCGCCAAACCAAGGAATCGATAGGAAACAGGGGCGAAGTGGAAGGTCCAGCAAATAGCCTGGCGATGCCGGGACCGCAGGGTGCGCTTTCACGCAATGATGTTGACAAAACAACATGTGCCCAGAGCATGAAATCGGGAGGTTTCCCATCCTGCGACAGCGAACAAGGCATGGCAGGATCTCATCCGGTTTCGCACTACGGTGACAGGTGCCACCCGACGGACGTCTTACGGGCGGCGTCCATGTTACCATTGACAACTTTCTAAGTTTGTCGCCATTCGTGCTTAAGCTTGGAGGGAACACAACACCATCGACGTGGGCTGATATCAGTAGTGGTACGTCGATGGGCTGAGGAAGTCAAGCTGTGATCATGGGCCGTGGTGGTCCAATTTCCGGGCGTTCCAGCAAACATTCACCGTGTGTGAGAGGTCAAAGAAGATGGGAATCCTACTCTGTGAGAGAACAAACAATGATGGGAATCCTTAGGTACTCAGTGAGCGCTGTGCTCTCGAGAGTCTGTTGGTGGACAGGACTTGTGCAGGGATTTGGGTCGTATTGAGGTCTTTGGTGGGACTTGCGGCAAGGCAGGGAAGTGTTACCTGCGCACTGGGGTTGGGGTCGTGGCTATTGTTTGTGTTACAGTTGTGGGATGTTTAAAAATGATGTCAGAAAGTTTACATGTAGCTGTGGAATGCCAGTGGGGTGGAATGGGGGACAGGGCATGTCGGGCAAGATGGTGGTGCCCGGATGGTGTCGGTTTTTAGACTTGTAGGGGTCGGGACTTGGCTTGGGGGATTGGGAAAAGCTAACGAACGGAGCTTGTGTCTATGAAGGGACTCTCGGTGAGCGGGAACTCAGGGGCTCCATGTTTGGGGTGGACAGAATTGTCATTGTGTTCTCTGATGCGAGCCTCTTTGCGAGCTCAGAAAGGCCACATGATGAGAGAATACTAGGTACCACCCCGAAATTTCTACCCATTTTTCTTACACTCCATCCTCCACCTCAACGACACCCTCCGCCTCCCCGCCAACCCCTCTCACTCACGGGCAAGGCACCCACGAAATCCCCAACTCCTGGCCCTGCAGCGTCGCCTCTCCCACTGCCGTCCCCTCAATCTCAAGCTTCGCATCAACCGTCACCTCACCCGACGTCGCACCGCAAGGACTCAACACCAACATGCTGACAAACTTCCAGTCGGGCACGATATGCACACCGCTCGCGCTGCCGCTAATCACACCTTCGTTGTTGGCGCTGGCATCCACACCTTCCACCCCGTACGTCGCAGAGGCCTTCACCCTGACGTCAAACCCGCTGTCCACGGCGACTTCGTAAGCAGACGTTGTGACGGCGAAGCGCCAGCCAGCGGGGTAGTCGAGTCTGAATGTGCTGGTGCAGGTGCTGGTCGTGAGGGCGTCCGTGGAGACGGTGAAGTTGGAGGTGTCGTAGAGCAGGGTGACGTCCCAGTTGTGCGGCGGCACGAGGCCGGCTTTGACGCTGCCTGGGGGACAGCCGGGGCCGGAGTGGCGCAGGGAGGAGAGGGTGACGCCCTCGATGGAGGGGAGAGGGGGGTCGGTGTGGATGGGGAGGAAAGAGGTGGTTGAGGAGGGGGGAGAAGGTGCCGCGAGGGTTGGGGCCGCGGTGAAGGCGAGGAGGGCGAGGAGGGTGAGGGGGTTGGTGGTTTGAAGCATATTGAGGGTTGTTGGTGGTCTGGATGGTGCTTTTTGTGTTGATGTTGCTTTGCTGTTGCTTTGCTGTTGCTTGTTAAAGCTGTGATTTGTGCTGATAATTGTTTATTTCAGAGCGAGGTAGAACACTCTCTTTATACTTAAGGTAGGTTGCCATGGCTGCCTTTGGTACACTCATCTTTCTCCTAGAAAGTCAATAAAAGATTAGCCCCTGGCTCAGCCTAATGGGCTGTGTAACCTGCTGAGAGATGCAGTTCGGAGGCGCAGACTTGGCAGAGTTGTATCGAGGCAATATTAGCTTTACGCTTCAGATGCCTGATTGAGCGTTGTACCGGGTTTGCCGGTGAAATGAGCCTGCCAAGGTACTGGGCACTGGACTGGGCACTTGAATCTCATTGGCGAGGACAACCCTTTCGGTTGAGAGTATGAGCCAGAATGATCACGAGGTAGTATCACTTCGCAGCCCATGGTAGGTAGATGCCGGAAGGGCGGCATTTCCACGGGGGAGCGATTGGTAACATGACGCGTCAACGAAGGGAAAGTTCCACTGGGTGGCGTTTGTATTCCGATCTGGGAGAATGAGTTTGACAAGGCCTGATCGCCTTGTAGTTGAAAACGGCTTGGGGGCATTGGACTGCTTGCTAAAGTCGATATTGCTGTGTGGGAACAGGAGGTGGAAGGTGCTGGTTGTGGTCCTCCCTCGAGGTTTCCCCGAAGCTGCCAACCCCGCAAAGCTGGTAGCGAAGCTCTGCGTAATTCACCCTGACCAGGGATCAGGGCATTGTTCAGCATTTCAACCTCCCTTTGTTGCAGATCTCTACAGTAGCCGCTTCAACAATGGTATTATTTCCTCCACAAATGCCAGATCTTCCGGCCTTTCTCCTCTAGTCACAAAGCTGACGAATGGCCCAAATTGTGCCAATGGACATGCCCCCTTTCCAGACGGCTGCGTGGGTCGCATGGTAGCGCAGGTAATCATGTGGAAAATCACGGCGGTCTGACATCCGCACAAGACATTACTGGTGAGGTGTTCAATTCAAGGTCTCGTGTATTTCCCCATACAGCTCTATTCCCTCCCAGTTCCTCAACACACAGGCTGACTGAACCCGTTACCAACAGAGCTCCTCAATCAAATTACCCTCCTCTCGACTCTAGCATTGCTCATCGCGTCCAAGATTTCCTTATCCCGGTACAGCCAAACGCTCCTCGCATCAGGGACGCTCTGGCCCCGCGCATCGGCCTTGAACTCGGCGTCGAAGAGCGGAAACGACGAGATCTCGGGCATGGACCGCCGCACACAAAAGGACCACACAAGAATCAGCCACCCAAAGATGAGAGCGAGACCCTGGAACACGACGAAGGTTGCCACAAGTGTGGGGTCAAACTTGATCTTGGTGTACGGCCGTACCACAGAGGCGGTGACATAGTGCTCCGCAGGGAGATCGGTCACAATCTCGGTCTCCTTGAGGCTGGGGTTGCCGAAGTTATTGGCATTGAAGAGCCAGACCGGAAAGAGGAGGATGCTGCGAAAGTTTCGAAGCATAATGGCGCTGGTGAAAGGTTGCTCCAGCTGGTTTTTTGATGACCAGAACGTCTCGACGATGGAAGACATGGCAGGGACATCAGCTTTGGCGAAGTCGAGCAGCCAGTCCAGGACCGAGTTGTACGCCTCGATGTCGGATGAGCTGAAGGAGATGGGTTGCGGCGCCGTAAGATTCGACGCCGAGAGGATGGTGTAGTTGGACTTTGCACCCAGGACGGTGCCGAAGCGGCGGTACAGAGAAAAGCTGGTGGTCACGTTCGGAGTAGGGTTGGTGGTTTTGCACACTCCCTTGGAGACGCCGTCTCGACAGACAAAGATGCCAGTGTCGAACCTGGAGGGTTCGGACTGGGAGAGACAGAACTTCACGCCGATCCTTGTCCTATTTGACCCGTACAGCCGGCACTCCGCTTCTTCGAAGAGCTTCCCAGCTGGAAGGGCAGAGAACTCGGCGTGGATTGTGGGGACGTTTTCCATGACAATTTGGGGGTGGTCGGGATAGCCTGTTGGGATCCATGGGGTGGTCAACACCAGGCCGCCAGAGAGGATGTAGGCCGCACAAACGTCGGCTCCGTCATCTTTGACAGCGGCCTGACAGTCAACAGGCTCAGTCGTTGTTGTGTAATAGGGGTTGACGACGAGGTCGTGGACAGGCCCGTAGTAAGAGTAGGGAAGCGTGTTGAACTCGTATGAAGGGGCAAGATCGCGGAGCGCCTGGAAAAACGGAGCAACATAGGAGGCATTGAATGGGCCCACGCCGGCGGTGACGGGGTACGAATGGGTTGTGTCAAACACCACAACGAGAGATGTTCGGACTGGCGGAGGAGGTCAGTATGCTGGTCTGGTGACGGGGGGTCGGAGAGGGACAAACGTACAAAAGAGGACAATGCCTCCCAAACCAGTCAAAATGAGGAGCAGAAGCCTGAAGAAACCCCAGAGCCGCGGGCCGCCACCCGTCGCCCGATGGAAAATCAGCCGTATCGTTCCGGCGACCGAAGTTGTTGGCGAGAGGGCGAGTTGCCTGACGTACGGGGCGCCACCCTTGGAGCTCCTCAGAAACCCCCATTGGAGGTACGAGAAGCTCTGCGACAGGATCATGGCCACCACCGCGGCGAGCACGCCCTGCATGGCTCTCACAATGGTGATGGTGATGCTGACGTCTAGGGTGAGGTAGCTTGGCAGGGGCCCCTTTTCTGCCGACACGACTTCGGCCCGGTCTGTCAACATAACGACGAAGACGAGGGCCGCCAACAGCGCCGTTGCGAAGAGCACCTTCACAAGTTGACGAGCCAAAGCCCCGGCTCCGCGTCCTTTCTTGGGCATGGGCCTCGGAGGAACTGTGTCCATGGCCAGCTCGTGCGGTGGCCGCATCATCTTGTCGTCGTGGTCGGCATACATCTCGGCGTCGTCGACGGCTACCTACCGAGCACTGACGCTTGAAACTGATGCTTCCATGGCAGAATACTTGTGGCATTTCCAGGAACCATCCAGGGAGCGTCTACCTACAAATAGCTCGCAGTGCGAAAGTCACGTCAAGAAACGCCACCAAAACGTTTGACTCTCACAGCTATCCCTTGCGGTCTAGCAAATCTCCTGGATCTGGGCGTCTGCAGGGCCAAGCCGCAAAGCGCCCAATGGGGAACAGGGGTAACGATGTAGGGCTGTGAGCACTAACGAGATGCAGCGGTAGCTTCAGCGCAGCTTGGTAGCCAGCAAAACACACCTCCAGCCGCAAATCAATAGACAAAACCATCGAGGCTTGGCGTAGGATCAGCTGAAGCCCACCCAGATCGGCATCTCCTGAGCTTGATTCTCGGATAACCGGCGACAAGCAAATTTCGCGGGGAGCTTGTTAGGGACAAGCCTTTTCTCTGTGTCAGGATTGCAGGTCGCGCCCGTAGCGCCGGAACGCGTGCTCCTGAGATGCGGTCGAGACCGTCTTAGTCCAATCTTTGACGTGGTGATGGTGGCGGCCGCCAAGGCGCAGCTCTTATTGCTGTTTTAGGGGGTCAACACTGGCACGGTGGACGCTTGGCAAAGCAGGAGAAGCGCCCAAACATTTTGCCAAAACGAGCTCGATTCCCATCATCTTCTCGGTCTGCAAGCCCGCACACTCACTGGACGGAGACACACTCGTTCGCAGACGGCACACTCGTTCAAAACAGTCAACATGCGTCCCTCGGCCTCTGTTGCGAGCGCCAGCGCCTTCGCCCTCGCTCTTTCCAGCACGGCAAGCGCGACGCCTGCCAATGTCATCTTCGCAAAGCGAGCTGACGGTGTCTGCCCAAAAGACGCGGTCTGTAGCGTCCAGGCCGATGTTCAGAGGTGGACTTGGACGCCCATCCCCCTCCCAACCGACGCTCCGTCGGCCACCAAGCCAAAGTTTGTTGCCTACACGGTCATTACGTTTGTCAACAAGGTCAAGGGAACAAGCAGGATAAGCACCAAATGGAACAAGTTCTCGGGGACTGGCGCTCCTCCTCTCACCAACGCCGAGGGCAAGAAGATCCACACGTTTGAGGCAGTGGATGAGAACGGCAACACCGCCATCCAGACTGTGTAAGCCCCTTCTCTTTTCTATCCAAACCATTCTCCCCTGACTCCAGCTCACCCACCACCACAGAGTCTTCCCTACCGTCTACCATGAGTGGGACAAGGGAAAGTACTCGGTCGCCGGCCAGTTCCCCGTCTCAACCTCCTGCGCCACCCTCACCGAAACAACCCAGATTCCCGTCCTCGGTCAACCGCAGCCCGGCGCCCCCCTGAACGTGCAAGCCGGCCTCAACCCCGGCGAGGACGTCCTCGGCTGGGGCTACCAGCTCGTCCGCGCCGACTACGCAACCGACATCAACGGCTTGATCAACATCCTCCCGGCGAACCCTGCCGTACCGCACTCTGTCATCAAGGGATGCACCACCGTGACTGGCACGAAGCCCGTGTACACGGCGAATCCCGTCTTTGATGAGCCGTGGGAGGTTGTGGGCGAGCAGGAGACCAGGGAGGATGATGATAATGGTGGAGGCGAGGCGCCCAAGCCTGATACCCCTACCGGCGGCGGCGGCTCCGGTGGAGGCAGCTCGGGTGGCGGTTCTAGCGGAGGCAGCTCGGGTGGTGGCTCTGGTGGTGGCTCTGGTGGTGGCTCTAGCAGCGGCGGCGGGTCCAGCGGCGGATCCGGAGGTGGTTCTGCTGGTGGTTCCGGCGGTGGCAGCTCCGGTGGTGGCTCCGGAAGCGGTTCCGGCAGCGGTTCCGGCAGTGGCTCCGGTGCTGGTGGCTCTGGAGGCCAGCCTGGCACACCCACTGGTACTGGCAAGCCTACTGTTGTGACGGCTGCCGCTGCTGGGTCATTCATGGCCATGGCTCCCATGTCTGCGCTCGTCCTGCTTGGTATGGTTGCCTCTGCTGTTGCCTTGGTGTAGGGGATGAGTGGAGGGAGGATGAAGGGATGTGGCCATCATTTGGTGCGGTACAGAGGTGGTGTCAAGCACACGCAGACACGTGATGTCGCATACTTAGACTTTAATACATATTGCATCATGGGAGTTGTTTGCCCAGGCATTTCAAGGGTACCACTGGTTCGGCTTCTTGCTCTTCTTCCCGCGACTTGTTGTCAGTGTTGTTAAGCCCATGCATCAACTGTCTGGTCGAGGTTAGTGGCGCCATTCAGCATCCTTGCATCCAGGAGAGGCAATACCTAGCTCTCACAGCTCCTGCACTCGTCAATGATGTCTTCGATAAGATCAGTGACGATGGACGATGGACGTTGTCATTGCGGCTCTTCACAGCCCTCACATCGCGTGAAAGCCACCGATTGGCGAGCGATAGGGGCTGAGATATCTCCGAAGGCATACATCCGCAACAAACCCCAAGGGGGGCGCCTCAGCCTCAACGCCGACAAAGATCAGATCGACAGGGTGCCCGATGCCGTCAAGCGGGTGATGCAAGATCTTGCCGTACGCCACGAAGTAGAGCCTCACCTGTTTTGGGGCGGTTGACAACCACCCTCCTTCAGGGGTCCGTTTCTCGGGGAGTTGATGTGCAGTGTTGCTGTCAGCGTTGCTTTCTGCATGGAGCCCCACCCACAGCCACCAATGGGTTCAGAAAGGAAGCCGACAGCTGGTGGAAGGCCACCTCAAGGCAGCAGTCAAGCTCTCCATCTTCACATGGAGTACCTAGAGTGCGCAACTCGGCCTCCTTCCTGTCGCGAAGCATCTTCCACTGCATAAAGCGCACAATCTCACTGCATAAAGCGCACAATCTCGCTTTATACAAAGCCCAAGAAGACGGACACAATGTCCATCACCTCTGCCTCCCCCGCACCGCCCGCAGGCAACCCCTCACTCCCAAAACCAGACATCGAAACGACAATCCATTCCTCTGATCCCATCTCAAAGGTCGTTGTCGACACTGCCCGCAAGCACACCTTTTATACCAATGAGCGTGGGATGCGGTTTAATCTCGTTGCTCTGCATCGCATGAACATGCACTACCTGCGTAAACGGCTCATCGACGAAGCGGCGACAATCTTCAAGAACGGGGTGATGGATGATGAGAACTCCAAAACGTTGACGTTGCTGATGAGGGATTACTGTGCGTCGGCGATCCGACCCTACTGGGTGCGTGGGACCCAGACTGATCACGCGTGATAGGCACAGCTGTTCGTGACAGAGAATGCATGCGCGATTTGGCGTATCGAGATTGGAATAACAACCCTTTCCATCTCAAAGCCGAGAGGGAGATGGAAAGAGGCCTGCTGGAACATCTTGGGGCGCAGGGAATCGAGCCAGAACAGGAGATACTCGGCGATGATGCAGGCTTCGCGCCAAAGTTGCCCGGAGGACCATGGGACTATCCCTCCGCGCAACGGAGCCGGAAGGAGAGGTATGCGCTGACAGTATTAGGGAGTCTGATCATCATTGTGCCCATGGTGATCATGTCGTATGTGCCAGGGCAGACGGCGAGCATAGCGACCGTGGTCAGCTGCACCATGTTCTTTGCGGTCGCGACAGCCTACTTCTCCCCCACAAAGCCGCCCCTGGAGTTGATGATAGCGACGGCGGCTTACGCTGCTGTATTGGTCGTGTTTGTGGGTGCTTCAGTACCGGGCGCATCTTAGTAGGACCTGAACAAGTCAAGGTGATACCCATACCTGAAGCAAAAGGGGTGTATGGGAAAACGCAGAGGGGAATATGCAATGCTATATGCCAAGAAGGAGAGACGACACCGTGGACCTTTGCGGATCAGACGGTATATCCAAAAGTAACCAAGAAGGTTTACAAATATTGCTCAACCATATACAGGGTGGCGGAGCTGAGCAAACCCCTGAGCCCAGCCTCGATGGCACGCCGATGACGGAAGTACATCGCGATGCCGCCTGCGATGAGGGGCAAGCCGATGCCGCCGATGAGGCCCCTGACAAGCACTCTGCCTTGTCGCTCGCTCTTGGCTACTACTTCGGAGTAGCGCTCGTTGCCGAATGACACTCGCGAGTACTTGGTCTGCCAGCCAAGTCGAGGGACGTACACTGACAGCCACTCCTCCAGCGCCTTCCGCAGCCGGTAAGTCGGCGACAACACGGATGCCCGCATCTCCACGTAGTTTTGGAGCGCCAAGTCGTTGATGGCGTGTGCGTCGGGAACACGCACCGCCGTGTACTCGGCCAGTGCTAGCTCGCGCTGAGAGGCCCGAGCTGTGGCAGGCGATACGACGCCACCAGCCTCGACGGCCAAGGACGATTCGGCCGTGCGGGAGTGTTTGTCGAGAACGTCAAAGAGGATGCGAACATCCTCCAAGCCTGCATTCATGCCCTGGCCATAGAATGGTACCATTGCATGGGCCGCATCGCCCACGATGACGACTGAAGAGGAGTAGTGATGAGGCCGGCACTTGATGCTGATGAGTGGAAGATGAGGGTTCTTGCGGAAGGAGGAGATGAGCTCCTCCGGTGGTATCAAGGAAGTGACACCCGGGAAGTGCTTGTCAAAGGCGATGGGGATCCCTTTGGGATCTGCTTCGAGATGCTCGTAAAAGGCAGCAGGGGCAAACAACGTACATGTAAAAGAGCCGTCCTAGATGCGTGTCAGAGCGAATAAGGCTGTCTTCAGTATCGTACTTACGTCGCTAGGGATGGCAATAAACATGAAGTCGCGGCCTGGCCAGATGTGAAGGTGATTGGGGGATATCCTGAACTTGGAGCTTGGCCGGGAGCGAGATGCGAAATCCTCCGGCTGGATCTGAAACTCGCACCATAACGTGTCGATGTATTCTTGCTGGTAGTTCATGCGAGTGTACTTCATCATGTGGTATCTGACGGCGGAGTGTGCGCCGTCAGCACCAATCATGAGATCGAAGTCCACCTCGACCTCCTGAGACTTCCCCCCTGAAGCATCGTTCCCGAGAACCTCGAACCATGCTTTTCTCTTCCAGAAGTCGGCGCCAACGAGTTTGTGGCTGAAGAAGAAGGTGACGTTTGGCATTTCTTCAAGAATATCCAACAGCCTCTTGTTGAGGCCCCCGCGGTCAATGGCAAGGATAGACTGGGATGTAAGTGTGCGACCTGGTCGTTGAATGGGGCGGCACTTACCCGTCCATGCACGTCATAGTCCTGAGACTCTTCGTACAGGTCGCCGTTGGGCCGGCGGCCATGGATCATGCGGCCGCGCATCGGGATGGTGACGGCCATGACATGGTCGATGAGCTTCGGCTGGCCGGCGTGGCGCATGGCATTGATGCCGCGCTCCGAAAGGGCCAAGTTAATGGACCTCGTAAAGTTGAGCGGCGTGGTCGAGGGATCCCGAAGATCTAGACATCGTTATTATCTCGTCGCGACACTCTGTTTTGGGGTCTGTGCAGTCTTGAGTGGTGTCGTGGTGGCGACCACGCGACTGGTGAAAGTGAAAGTGATGGAGGAGGCTTGTTTGAGGCGCTTGAGAAAACTGACCACTTCGGAGCTCGTAGATCTCGACTACATGGCCTCTGTTTGCGGCATAAAGCGCCGCCAACGAGCCTACCGGGCCTGCACCCACAACAATGACCTTCTCTGTATCTCCCATGCTGAAGATGGAGCAGTCTGCCGGGTCCGTTGCTGGAAACAGGAACGGTTGCGCAAGCCGAACCCTCCGGCGAAAACGGCCACGATAATAAGACCATCAAGTGCCCGCGGCTAGTGTCGGACGCAACCGTCGTCACCATCGGAAGGTCGAACGGGTTTAGCTAAGCAGGGTGAGAGGCCCGTGCAGAAGCTAATCGACAGACCCCTGTCCTTGGCGCAGCGCCCCGCCACGGTCCGCTCGCGCGCCCTTTGCCTCACAGATTTCCAAAAATCGTCGAGCAGCGAACAGCAAGTGCGCCCTTCAGAGCCTCTGAGTCTGAGGTCTTGTTCCGACGTCTTACTTGAAACCGCGAGGAAGCAACGCGTCAGCCAAACTGTTCTCCGAACAAACAGTGCCCAGCATTACCATGACCGCCGAACCGCCGTCGAAGAGGAAGTGTTTGGGGGAGGACTGCGATAATGACATCGGCACCCTCCAATGTCCCAAGTGCTTGAGCCTGGGCATCAAGGACAGCTTCTTTTGCTCCCAAGATTGCTTCAAGAAGAACTGGGTATGTGGAGTGCTGGCGCGTCCATCCAGCTTGGACCGGGTTCTAACGTTGCCTCTCCAGAATACACACAAGGCGATGCACAAGCAGGAATCAAGTATTTTCCGACGAATCTTCCCACCGAAAGCAGTTTCTTACGTTGACCCAGAGACGAACTACTACAACCCCTTCCCGAACTACGCTTTCACCGGCCCCCTTCGCCCCGTCTACCCTCTCTCCCCTCGACGAGAAGTCCCGAAGTCGATCCCCCACCCCGACTACGCAGAGAGCGGTATTCCGAACTACAGCCGATCAAGGTCAAACAAGATTGAGCAGCTGGATGCAAAGTCCCAAGATGGCATGCGCAAGGTCTGTCGGCTAGCGCGGGAGGTCCTCGATATCGCTGCCGCTGCGATCAGACCCGGCATCACTACGGACGAGATCGACGAGATCGTGCACAAGGCGTGCCTTGAGCGGAACGTAAGAGGAACCGACAACATAGCACTGTGGCTATGGAGCGCTGACAGCTGGACAGTCCTACCCGTCACCACTAAACTATAATCACTTCCCCAAGTCCGTTTGCACATCGGTCAACGAGGTCATTTGCCACGGCATTCCCGATAAGCGTGTTCTGTTGGATGGCGACATTGTGAACCTCGACGTTACTCTCTACCACGAAGGCTTTCACGGCGATCTGAACGAGACGTACTATGTTGGCGACAGGGCGAAAGCAGACCCCGACTCTGTCCGCGTCGTCGAAGCTGCGCGCGAGTGCCTGGAGGAGGCCATCAAGCTGGTTAAGCCCGGCACGCTGTTCCGCGAGTTCGGCAATGTGATTGAGGCCCACGCCAAGAGCAAGAACTGCAGCGTCATTCGGACATATGTTGGGCACGGCATCAACAGGATCTTCCATGGGCCCCCCAACATCCCTCACTACGCCAGGAACAAGGCTGTGGGCGAGTGCAAGCCGGGCATGACCTTCACAATAGAGCCCATGGTTGCTCTAGGTAAATACCGCGATGTCACATGGCCAGATAACTGGACCAGCACAACTATTGATGGAAAGAGGACGGCGCAATTTGGTAAGCAACTTTGTGCATGCAGTCTCCCCCACATGATACTGACCATGCTGTAGAGCACACCCTGCTGGTGACAGAGACTGGCGTTGAGGTCTTGACAGCCAGGAAAGCGGACTCGCCTGGTGGGCCCATTCCGATGCCTGCGACTGGCGAGACAAACGGGACAAAGTAAAGCCGGGCTCGCGAGCGAAACCTTAGTACTTGACTTTTTGGTGGTGCGATGCCTTTTAGCTGAGACCATGTGGAGTTATCAGCCACCAAGCTTGTGGTTGATAGTCGGGCAAGCCGTTGGGGCGCTCGTTCCAGCTAGGGAAAACGGTCCAGCATCATTTTTTGAGCAGTGCCCGTTGCCTATGAGAGACACTACCAGCCAAGGCGAGCGGCGCGATCTAATAGATTTGGTAACCATGGTATCTCTGTGTACTAATGCGTGCCCCCAACTTTACCCATCGCTTGGGGCCTCGAATCAAGAAAATGCGCCGCATCCAGGCAACCCACACCAGCCCCTCACTGCGCAACGCAACGAAAATGATGGAAGGCGTCAAGCACGCCCCCATGCAAAAGCTCGGGCCACACTTTAAAAATCCAGCCGCCGTCTGTGCTCTTTCATCATGGGCAACAGGACTCGGTTTGCCCCGACCACCGACCTCCAACCTGGGATCAATCCACACCACTCCAACCACGTGTGTCAAACCCTCGCCTCCATCCCGGCTTCCTACCTCCCAACCACGCCGAACGGTGACTTCTCCTGCTTCACCTTTTTCTTCCGCCGCAAAATCCCTCCTGCGATCGAAAACCGACATCGGCGCGACAACGCAAGCCCGCAGGATCTCCTCCTCCCTGCTGAGCACCCTCAACAGACTGAACGACCCCCGATCAACGCCGACGTCGCGCGCAACACCACCGAAGCCCCTTACCCCTAAAGAAAACATCGACGATCCGACGCACCCTGTCTGAACGCGCGCGTCCGAGGTCCATTCAATCCGACCGAAGCCCCGATAGCTCTCCCGCAGCTCCAGCACTCGCGCACACAAAACCGCCAAGATGTCGGGCGAAGCGTGGTTATACCTCTTCGCCGTGCTGATAAATGCCGTCAATCTCTTCCTGCAGGTCTTCTTCACCATCATGTACAGCGACTTGGAATGGTGAGTTCGCCCTGCCCCGCATCCCCGTCGCCTGGGCAAGCTGCGTCTGCCTGCAGCGCGGCTTCCAACTGGCGAGAACCTCTTCAGCATGCTAATTCGGGTTGCCTTGCAGTGACTACATCAACCCCATCGATCTCTGCAACCGCCTCAACACCTACATCATCCCTGAAGTCGCCGTCCACGGATTTTTGACGTTCCTGTTCCTTATCAACGGATACTGGCTGCCTCTGATACTCAACCTCCCGCTCCTCGGGTACAATATTAAGAAGTGCGTAATCAGCCAGGAGCCTGGCGTAACGTTAGAGGGAGGCGAAGCTGACTTGCTGACTTTGCTGCCAGGATTGTGGACAACACCCATCTCCTTGACGCGACCGAGATCTTCCGGAAGTTGAACGTTCACAAGAAGGTACGAACCAACCGGGAGGCCTGAGGTTGGCTCGAGGAAACTGACACATGTGCGCAACAGGAATCTTTTATGAAGCTCGGCTTCCATCTCATCCTGTTCTTCTTCTACCTGTACAGCATGATCGTCGCCCTGATCAGGGACGAGGCCCACTAAGCGACTGTCGAACGTCACACCCGGGCGGGGGACGAGGACTCGAGTTGAGCCTGCCGCTCCCGACCCCTTATATCTAGGAGGAGGAACGAACTCCGTCAGGTACATAATGGCAGTGGTGTGTGCGAGCAGCGGAAGTGGGGAACCGGCATATCAGATAGACGGGATCACACTGTTACTGGGATTCGGCGGGCCGGCTTTTTTGAACGTTTCACACGGCAAGCTATGACGCGACGAAAGGACACGGCGGGCAATGATACTCAGGATTGGCTTTTTACAGTTTTATCACGAAGAATGGGGTGTTGATACCTTGTTTGCGAAGACTTGGATCTGGATAATGGACAAATTTTGATGCGTGTCTCTGGGAGTCCATTGCGGTGGCCTTGAGGTGCCTGTTGAACCTGTCAGCAGGTCTGAGCATGCAGGGCATCTTGTTGCTGGGACCATGGATGTCCGCCGCGCCTCTCAAAATGAGCCATCGCGACGTTCCCGGATGCCAACTGCCAAGTAGTGCCGGCGGCAACACACACATAAGCCATCCCCGTGAGTGCCCAGTGTCAGCTCCTGAGACAAGAACAGCGTGGGGGGCGATAGGCACCCGAAGAGCTGATGTGTTGAAGACGGCACTCCGGTAAACAAGTGCCCCATCATAACTTCCAATGTTAGTTATGAGAGTCTTACCACCGGTTACCCCTTGGTGATACCTCCACCATCTTCAACTGAACCTGCATAGAATACCCAGATAGGGTTGCAGACCCGTCCCTCGCCGTTTGCAGTTGAAACCGTTTACGCCCCCCCCCCCCGGCTTTTACAAGCACCGGCCACACCTGTGGCGTTCTGAACTCTTCAGAAATCAGTCAACTTGGAAGGCTTCCACCGGCGGCATCCCAAAATGGGAATTCCAAAAGATGCATTGTCCAACAACGTTTCCCTACCACTTCGAGTCCGGTTTGTCGTAATACATGATATAACAGGGCGTGACCCTGTCGAGTACAAGAACTGAGAAAATGACAACTATGCCTATCGGTAAAGCCACAGCACCACCCTAGCCTGGTTATACAAAACTGGTATGCTTCACCACAACATCAAATGGGAAGCAAACGAAACGATTCAGAAGTTCACTTCAGCCCCGTTTCTCTGGGACAGACGAGTTTTAGCGAACCAGAGTTGTACCAGGGCGTCATCTCTTCAACCGATCAATCTTTCCGAGTTTGACAGTTCACTGTAACTGAGCCGTGGCCTTCAATCTCACTTCGTGGCAGACTAGTGGAACGCTTGTGAAGTCAGAGATGGTTTCCAGTTGGCGTGACTGGTTCCATGGAGTCGAACTCCATTGTCCGAGTAGGTCTTCCCCGGCAAGTCTTGAGAGGCCTTCTTTGCCTCTGGGTCATCCAAATGAAAACCTTTCTCTCGACCTCCGTCCACTAGGGGATGATAACCTTGAAATCGATCCCGGAAGATGCGTTAGGGCTCAGAATGGAAATGCAACAAAAAGTCCGAGCCATCCAAACAATGGTCGAGAAAACCCTTTCTCTTCATCTCACCCCTGTACGGCCGTTTTACTCTGCACGGCAATTTGTATTGGGTTCCTACTCAGATCTCATTTCAGCCCTGCAGTTTTGGAATCTTATGCGCTCTTTCGGCTCAGGGCGCTTACCCCTGCTTCAGAGTCCGATGCGATGCGAGCCAACCGCGACCCGAGCACAACGCATGCGAGGTCGGGTTGAGAGTCTTGGCTTAGCTGAAATGAGATGGCCCTGATGGTTCTGTTCTGTCTTGACTCTCCATGGGTTGCTGGCCTTCTGGCGTCGTAGAGCCGAGATCAGAATATATCCACAGCTGCGATGTGTGCTTGGATCACATTGCTCACGTTCAAGTTCGATCCCAAGGTGTTGGAATTGAGAAGGAGCGAGGCGCATTCGGTTGCCTGCAGGGGTGGATCGCAACCAATGCTGGGTCGTGAAGCTGTCCAATGGTCTTCACAGGCGGCAGTTTAATGCTATACAGGGACCAGGTGCTCCTTGTTTTAGCTGCACCGCCGCGCCCTTAGGCACCCAGGCCTTTTGTTACGGCCGCATCCCCTCCGATAAATCCAGCCCTTGGTCGCGGATGGGGAGTCCACCAGACTTCACCACCCTTCCGAGGGCCAGCAACGACCCAGACGATGGACTTCAACCTCGAGGTGCCTCTCGACCCCGACGAGCGGTCGAGAAACCCGCAACCGGCGCGTCAGTCATGGCGGAAATTGGTCGGCTGGCGAAGAGCAGCTGCGTATCTCCTTGCCTTCACCATTCTCCTCACCTTGGTGATCATTTCTTGTCTTTTTGTCTCTCTCTACGGCCTCGACGGAAGCCCCGGCGCAATCTCAGACAGAAACGGCACCACCACAACAATGCTTTTCACTGGCGACTGCAAGGCATCCACACAATACAACTTTTGGGCCCATCTGGTCATCAACTTTGTCGCCTCAGGCATCTTGGCATCATCCAACTTCTTCATGCAGGCGCTCGTCGCCCCGACACGCGAAGAAGTCGACCGGGCCCATGCGAAGGGAAAGGCTCTTGAGATCGGGGTTCAGTCGTGGCGCAACTTGTTCCATGTCGCGCTCCGCAACAAGATTCTATGGGTGGCACTCTCGCTCTCTACCATTCCGCTTCATCTTACCCTCAACTCGGCCGTGTTGGAGTCGCGGGCATCTACAGATTTCCTTCTCATGATGGCCTCTGAGCCCTACCTCACTGGCGCCCCGTGGAACGCCACTGTCGCGTCCCTACTGCAAAAGGAATCGAATTCACCCCCTCGGCTCCGTGAAATACAGAAATCGCTGGCTGAAGAGCCAACTCGCTGGGAACGCATGACCATTGAGGACTGCTTTGCCAGGTACAACGACACATCAAGAGGCCTGTCTGAACGACGCGATGTTATCATGGTCCTAGAGCTCGCCAACAGCGACAACAGCAACACCACAGGCTCGTTTGGGTGGTCTGTCAACGGAACCGCCGAGAACTCGCTGTGGTACTTCCGCGGGTACCACGTAAGTGCAAACCGGAGCGGTTTCTCTCCTAATTTATTCTGATTCTGTCGCGGGAGCAAAACTCTCCATGGCGCCCGAGACGGCAGAAAATATCCTTGAATGGAGACGATGAGCTGATATTTGTCACAGAGAACAGATTACTCCGTGTATCAATCGACCACTCCGCAAGGGTACTGGATAAGACGGACATCCTTCTTTGGGCGGGATGAAAGGAATGAGAACGCCATTGACTTCGACCCCTCCACATACACGGTACGGAACAACGCATCGAGATACCCTCCCGAACTCCGTAACATGAAGGCCCAATACTGCATGTCTGAACTGTGGACTGCACCATGTCGAGTCGAGGCAGACAACGCGCTCTTGACGACAGTTGCCATTCTCTGCGGAGCCAAATGCATTCTGTGCATCATCGTCCTACTAACGGCCCCCCGTTCGACGCCACTGATCACTCCTGGCGACGCCATCGAATCCTTCACCATCAAACCCGATCCTACCACGGTCGGCATGTGCACGTTTAGCTGCAGCGACTTCGATCAAACGCGGAGACAGTATTGGGATCCGGCCGCATTTCGATGGGTCCCAGGCGCGCGCCCTTGGTGGCGATCCAGGCTGAAGGTGTCGAGACGAAGCATGTTCGCCGTCCCACTGGGCATTTGGATATGGTCGTATCTCCTAATCGGAGGGTCGCTGGTTACTGCTTCCGTCTTTGTGGGGATTTCAATGAGGGAGCAAAGTATCGAGGAGTCTGACTTCGGACATGCTCCCACCAACGCGCAGATGCAGGCGTACCACGTCAACCTCGCCTCAACTACGAACCAAGTCGTCCTGGCAAACACACCACAGTTGATCCTGTCGATGTGTTACTTTGCATACAACGGACTGTTCACTAGGATATTGTCGGAGTGGGAATGGGCCAGGTTTAGCACCGGGTACACAACGCTCCGCGTCACACACCGCAAAGGACAGCAGCGGTCGACATACCGACTGCAGCTTCCGTACAGGTGGTCACTTCCGTTGCTGTCTGTCAGTGCTTTGTTGCACTGGCTTTACTCCAACAGCCTCTATATCACCATTTACGAAGGTATGCCCTTGAACTCAGACCGTTCAACCGATACTCACTCAATTAGGATTTCGTTGGCCACAAGACGAGGTCAACTTGGACAGGGGTTTGGCGTATTCGTCCAAATCAATCTTCATCTCCTTCATCATATCGATCTCTGTCGCCATTGCCCCGCTTATTTTGGGCTGCGTCAAGCTGCCAGGCACCATGCCCATGGCGCGGAACAGCTCGGCCGTCATCTCAGCCGCCTGCCACGCCATCCCGGTTCCACCGCGGCACGGAGCATCCTCCGAAACGCTCGATAAACCTTTGTTGCAGGCCACATCTCCAATGGCCAACAGTACCGAGTACAAGTCTTTGAGCAATGAGCAAGATGCGTTGTGGGATATGGCGACAGGGTTACTCAGATGGGGGGTGATCTCACCGGGCTGGCCCGGGCGAGTGTATCCGGAAGGCGAACCTGGGCATTTGGCTTTTGGAAGTCCGGTGCAAGATATCCAGGATCCAGTTGAGGGGAGTTATTATGCTGGCAAAAAAGAGGACTGAAGTTTGGGTAGACGGTGGAATTTATATTATGTATGGATATCATGAATGACATGCTTGGCGACAATAGAAATAATTTGATTTCATGCACAAAGACTCAGCGGTCTTTTTTTTTTTTTTTTTCGTTTGTTTGGGCAGTTGGGTTGTTGGTAGCCCACCACTGAAAGACTAGAACCACAGCGGGGAACAACTGGAAGCGGAACCAAGTCACCACCTGGCCAGGCTGTGCTATGGCTTGTCCTTTTCGATAGCGTCGATTCATCTGGCCGAGTTCTCACCCCATCGGAAGCGAGGCTGCCTGAAGGCATGCGCCGAACACTGCCACTCGATGCTTGGCACCGTAGCGTCGGTGTGCGGATTCAGCTGATTTTCGACACTGACTCCAAAATTCTTCACCCCGCACCTACACATCGGTCCGAGGAAATCGTGAAGAAACCCACCTAACAATCGGTACTGAACCAAGAATACCTCCTTTCCGCGGGTAACTTCTGAGGTTTTACCCGTCGCGCGCCCAGCCGATACCCCGCACAGAACGGATGGCCGCCTTCATCAACAAGCGCAACGAAGCGCACACAACAGGCACCTTCACCTACATGAAGTGGAACAGCGAGCTCTACGAAACAGAATCCCCATTCCAGATTCTCATCGAGATCCCTAAAAACGCACCCGATCAGCGCACCACCAATGTCGAGTTTGAAGCGGGGCCTCCGGAGACGATCACCGATGTTCGCACCACCATGGATTCCTGGAGCCTCGACCAGCACGGGTTCCAGTACTTCTCGATGAACACTGGGCTCGCGGCCAAGAGATTCTCTGATCCTGCTTTTGTGAGAGAGAAGTATCTCCCCCAGTGTGTTTCGCTCCTCAAGAAGGCGCTGCCGGGTGCTGAGCGGGTTCATTTCTTTGGCTGGCGGTTGCGGAGCAGCGGGGATGCCACCAGTCCTGGGGCATCACTTACCGGGAACTTTCAGAAGCCTGCATCAGTGCCTCATGTCGGTATGCACTCGGAATTCCATTCGTCTACCGTGGAAACAGCTGACGCCTCAAAGACCAGACCCCTGGAGCAGTTTACGATCTCGTCTCGGAACGCTTTCCCAATGAAGCAACCAAGCTCTTCCAACGTCGTGTGAGGACAGTTATCGTATGGCGTCCCATCTCGGGGCCTGTGGAGAGCTGGCCTCTGGCTGTTGCCGAAGCCTCCACGGTGCCGCCCTCCTGCTTGGTGGAGTGTCAACGCATAAGACCGATGTACCGAGGAGACGTCTTCTACATGTTGCCTCAAGAAGGTGTTAAGTGGCATTATTTGAGCAGACAACGAAGCGATGAGGCTTTGGTGATGAAGACATTTGACAACAAGGAAGGAGTAGCAGGATGTGAGATACTCCCAATTTCCATTCAGACTCTGGCTAACCGGCTACAGATTGTGCGCATGCGTCTTTCAAACTCCCCAACCCGCCGCCCAACTGTCCACCAAGAGAGAGCATTGAGGTGCGGGCCATGGTGTTCAGCGACGAATAGCAATCCTTCACTCGAACTGGGCCCTCCCGAACTTGCCCTGCAGATCGATCTTCAACAGTCCGCCAGCTTCAATCTCGGCTTTCCTCTCTACCAGATCCTCGACACTCCAGTTCGAGGCAATCGTGCGGCCGCTGAGGAACTTTGCCCTTTCTCCCGATAGCCACACTGTAAGCCCGCCAATAAGAGCGGGGGAGTCGAGGTTGAACTTGCGGAAGAAGCCAAGCAGCATGTCTGTATCGACCAGGCCAGGATGCAGCGAGATGGCGGTGATATTGGGATACGCCCCCGCAACATTTGCCACGAGCTGCAGAGCAGCAAGCTTGCTGACCGCGTACCCGGACATCTGAGGATACACCCCCCAAGCTCCAGCAGTCACCAAGTTGACGATGGTTCCCGGCGTGGATAGGGTGGGTAGGCTTTTGATGAAGTTTTGGATAAGGAGAAATGCACCCTTTGTGTTGACTTCCTGTTATTTTGGATATTAGCGATCGTTCGTTCGAAGCTAACTCTGGTAGGCGAGAAGAAGAAAATGGAGAAAAAGAAACCCGTACAAAGTTCTGCCACCACTCCTCGGGCTTCTCCTCATGGATAACACCACCTCCGCTGTTGATACCGGCGTTGTTGATGAGAATGTCAGCATGGCCAAAGGTGTCCTTGACCTTGGCAAAGAGCTCGTCTACCGACTTGGCGTCGGCGATGTTGGTGGCGACGGCGAGCGTCTTGATGGTGGAGTTGACCTCCTTGACCTCCTTCTCAACGGCTTGCAGAGCGTCAATGTTGGTGCCAACTAGCACAATGCCTTTGACCCCGGCACGCGCAAAGGCTGGAATGATTCCCTGGTTCGTGTCAGTCTGGATTCATCTTGTTGCACAGGGGGCACTACTTGCCTTGGCTCCGATTCCACGACTCGCGCCGGTGATGATGGCGACTTTGTCAGCCAAGGAAAGCTCCGGGTTTGTTGGGTCGATGGCAGGGTATACGTCCTGGTAGACATGCTTGGTGAACTGCAAGCTGCTGACAAAGTAGTCTGGGGGGAGTTGGTCCATGATTGGTGAGTTCGAGTTGTCTTAACAAATGTGGTTGTTTCTTGGTGTCTTGGAGGCGAGAGTACAATGCTTTGTGGCAGAGCATTGTTCTGATGGTCGTCTTGTGTCCGAGACCTTTATACTGCTTGGTGGTCGGGTAACGAGCGGTATCGGGCTTCCATGGCTTTGTCAACCCGGATAGTTTCAGACGCCGCTCTCTGTTGCTTATTAACAACATTGATTTGATCAGCAGGAAACTCTTTCTGGGTACCTAGGCGGGTGCATTTCCGAGTCGATGATGGGTTATGAATTCGGGTTCTCACGACTTCCAACAGTGCTGTGCCAAGGATCCCCTGATGCACCTCGACGAAAGTTGCTTGGTTGGGTAAAGCGTGTGCAGCTTGCCGAGCCCGACAAACATGATCGGTTCGGCTCGCATTATTCAGCAACGCATCCAGTCGTCTTGGGCGAACTGTCAACGTCGATGTTTGGTTTGTGGGAGCAGACCACTGGGCGAGGACTACTACTTTTTAATGTGAGAACCTGAGCCACGGGCTCGTTGTCGGAGCAAGTTCAGATACCAACCGCTCCGCAAAGCAAGGTGAGAGACCAACTGCAACGGTTTGCATCCCTCACGTCATGGGTCGGCAGCCAACCAGCGGATACTGTCAGACATGCCGGAAAAGGCGTGTCAAGTGTGGTATGTTATCTCCGTGGACGCACACATTCCGCACCCCGAAATAAGGCCCACGGGGCTGGAGCTGAGAACCCGACCAGACAGGGGCCAACCGACGTGCCGGCGGTGTCTTGCGTCTGGACACCGTTGCGATGGGTACGACACGACCCTTAGGATGCACAACCTGGGCACCCGACCCGTGCAAGGTGGTGTCCCGCGCATGACTGTCATTACTCCAGAGTCTAGTGTCGAGAAGCCCGTGGATCTGCCGGGACCTGCGCCCTCGGACCCGTCCCACGCCGTTCTGCCCGAGGATGCGGCCCGGGCAGCCTCCTACTTCTTCAGCACGTGCGTTTGGGCACCATTTTGGCGCTCGTTGCTGCTTTCGACCACCTCGGGAGAGGCAGAGGACTCCCTCGTCATTGGCCGGGCTTGCTTTGATGCTCTGGTGTGCGGATACACGGGATTGGCTCAGGAGGATGTCACCTTGCAGGATAAGGCTCGTCAACTGTACGCTCGCGTTTTAGGTCAGACGCGGGAAGCAGTGATCAAGGCGGAGAAATCCAAGCTGGTCAAGCTCACGAGAGCTATTGCGATCATGGCCATGTATGAATTTACCGTCCACCGAGATGTGGGAGGGTCGCCACCTCATCACCTCGGCATCAGTTGGATCCTGCAGCACTGCGGCCCGGAGAGCTTTCAGGATAGCGAGCTCCTCCATGTCTTTAGGTCCTGCAGGGCCATGCTAGTAAGTCTTCTAGGCAACCTGTCTGTCGTAAGTTAAACTTTGCTTACCTACCTGTCTGTTGGCAGACCTGTCAGTCGATCTGGCGCAGAAGCCGTTGCTTTCTCGAAGATGAGCAATGGAAGAGAGTGCCTTGGCAAAACACGCCAAAGACGTTCGAAGATCGCATCATGGACGTTTTTATCAATTTGCCAGGCTTGTCCGAAGACATGGCCGTTCCCGAGAGACTTATCAACGCCAAAGAGAGGGTTCATGCCTCGATGGACGCACTCCAAACATGGAGACAAGACTGGGATGCATCGTACTCTCCACACACTAAACCCCCTCCCAAAAACGACAAACAAGACTCCATACACCCGCTCTTCCGAGATGCCACCCCCACCCGACTCAGATTCGACTCCCCCACACGCGCCCTCGAGATCCTTCTCTACAACTCCGCCCTCCTCTACCTGATGCAACTCCTCGAAGTCGCCACCCGCCGCATCGCCGCATTATCGCCTCCCCCACTCGACCCAACAACGCCCAAGCCCGATGCCTTCCTCCTCACCAACCCCAGAAGCTCCCGGATCCAGCCAGCACTGGAAGGACTGCACGCGCTTTCGGCAATGCCCGAGCTGTGTAGCGCCACAGAGGAGAAAGTGACGATAGTGACGCCGGCTCCGATGGCCATCCTATACTGGGCGGTTCAGGGAATGCCCGAGTTGACGGGCAGTTGGGACGTGTTTCTGAGTCGGTGTCGGGGGTTTGATGAGGCGCAGACGGAGTTTGAGGGGTTCAAGATCGGGGTTTGGACGTAGGTTTAGAATCTATTACTTGTCATTCATGATCACATCGCGGCCGAAGAAACTGCCGAGGCGCAAATCAACTTCCAGCATAGCACTGAAGCTGGCGTCCTCAACAATCATCAACCACTCTCGATCCCAACCAATTTCCATCTCCGGCGCCAGTCCTGAGCCATGGCATTACTGTACAAGGGCCACCATAGCTCACAAATCCCCATCAGACTCTCTAGCGCCAGCCTTCACTTACAAATGATCTCGAGCACCTCTCTTCCCCTCCTAGGAAACAAATCCTCACTGTTGTCGGGCTAAACTATAAACACCAGGGGCGGGTGGCTTCCTTTTTCACGCCCGTTCCAGTTGATGTCCAACCCACACCTGTATCTGAGGGGTCTGATCCCGAGCCTTCTGTACCAAGATCGTTGCACTTTTGAGAGCCTCCGCTCGCATCCCTTGAAAGTTCCATGGCTGTTTCGGAAGTATATTGTTTCTCCTCGAAGGTACCACTGGTCCTCGTAGTCGACGCCTTTGTAGGTGTATTTCACGACTTGACTATCCCCGGGGTTGGAATGCAGTTCAAACGGCAGGTAGTTGGCAGTCTCTTCGCAACGAGATTGCTCGGTTGCATATACAATTCTAGCCTCTGCTAGAATTCTCGCGTTTTCGTGCAGATTGCGGGTACCTTGAGCGTCGTCGACTACCCATGTATTAGAAGCCAGGTTCTTGATGATTCCTTCCTGCAGCGAAAGAGAGGTCTCTACTCCAAGCAACTTCTTTTCTAGCTGGCACTTGGATCTCTGCGTCTCCAGTAGCTTCTTCTCCAGCTGAACTTTTCGGTCCTCTTCCTGTCGGTTCTCTTTGAGTTGAACTTTTATCTTGTCCAGGAATTTGAGAAGCTGATCGTCCGCAATCTTTGACTTCTTGTTGTAGCTCTCATACAACTCTGTGCGCTTTCGCTTCTTGTGCTGCACTGCAAGCTTGTCCCATAACTCCAGGAAACTTCTTTCCATCTTATCTCGGAAGTCAATGCTCATGAGCTTCAGGTCCTTGAGCGACTCCTGAAGAACCCCGATGAGGTAGGCATCTCCTGACACATAACCTTTTGGATTGTGAGCAACCTCCATCCACTCCTTCGTTGTCACGAGCTCCATATCATTCAGAGTCACTTTATCGGCTGAGCAACCCTTGTTCTTCATGACCACGATCAATGTAGCCAAGTTCTTGATGTAGGTCGCTTGGTTCTGCATCTCTTCCGGCTGACCCCCAAGCCATGCAATACTGTAGCTCGAATTTTTGCGATGGGGAACACCGGCAGATCGTCCTTGATGATCGCTTCGGCCGCTGATTGGTAGTTGTCCAAAGCAGTCACGAATTTCTCCATGATGGGCGTTGAAGTCTTGTAGCTTTCCGTGTCGCTCGTTGCCAATGTCGACACCGAACTTTTCGCCATCTCTGCGATCACACTCTCGCGCATGTCCTTGTCTCGAGGCGTCATCCACTCGAATGTTTCCTCATGCTTGTCGTAGATCAGTTCTGCAAAGACAATATTCGCCAAATCGGTCGCGGTAGAGCCGGTGGACATTGTGATGCTGCTTCTGTCCTCTACAATCGTCGTCATGTTCGACCGGGCTGGATCTTGCGCTAAAGGGGACGAGAATGTGTCTGTTCCACCTGCTTCAACGGTTGCTCCTGGCGGTGTCTGCGGTGGCATTTCGTCCTTTGGGCTTTCTTGTGTCACTTTGGAGAGAGCGCTCCTTGACTTCAAACTGAAGCAGTTGTTAGCAAATATTATAACAACTCATCAATTCAGGTACTTGCCCTCTGGTGATTCGCAACTGCGATTATGTTGTCATGAGAGCCGCGGTGTGTGAAGCTTTGAGAGGTGTAGGAGGAAAAGTTCGGCGGCGGGGCCGCGGTTTGGTGGAATTTCAAGTTTGTGCAAAATAAACCACCCCAGCGTCGTCTTGGGTTGGGAAGGTGCGAGGAAAGAAATTTCTTCAAACTTGGCAGGGCAGAACATGGGACCAAAATTGAGCAGATTATTACCTCTTCCACAACGGCCTGCCATTCGGACCTTTCAAACCCCGATAAGCAAGACGAAATTATTCCAGTGAATGGGCGTTCACTCAAAGACCGTACCCGCCCTGGATACTTTATCAGCAGCCCTTTCAGTTTCGCCAGACACCTTCTGCAAAGCCATAAGCAGGTCTGTGTCAATAGCAAAAAGGCCTTGACTGGTGTCGAGCACTCTTAGGCCCTGTTTTCGTGCAAGAAGCGCTCTGGTGCTTTGTGTAAGGCCGCTGATAAGATCCCGGGCCGGCGCGGTCTCTGATTAAAAGTCAATTGTGTGTGGAATAGTGTAGTCCTCCTCCCCTTTCTCAGCCAGGCACATATTGCTGTACGTTGGTTTCTCATTGTCGCCAATCAGAAAATACTGGAAGCCCCGAACACTCCCACGGAGATATCAAAGAAGCGCACCTAACTTGAACTTGATGGCTCCTCAAAATACATATGCTGCTCCAAGCCACCCACTCGACGTGGCGTCTAGACCTCCTTGGTATCAAGTTCGGCTTCCCACCCAGAGCCTCGCGTCACACAATCACCTCGCAGGGATCATACGACGCACAGGGTCTCGACTCCAACATGAGAGAATTGTTTGCTCCGACGCGCAAGGCTGTGGCTTCGACGTGGGGTATTCGGCACACCGGGCAGAACGTGCCCCTCTTTTGCGAGTGTAAGTGGGTGGCGAAGCTGTGCATGCTCGATACCGTTCGGAGTTTAGGTCGTTCTAAAATGAGCTTTTTATGGTGGTGTCGACGCACCTCGTGCAGGGTGGGCGTTTTCTCCTTGCTGTGATTGGCGCGAGCTTGGCAATTGGGCTGGAGTCTGCATCTCAGCTCCGCGTTGCCGGAGCTGTCGATTGGATGCGGCTCCAACAGGTGGCAGCGTGACGATGCAAGGAAAGCTCCATCAAGTCGGGCGACGTGACGGGTGGCACTGAGTTGCTGCACGGATTTGATAGTCTGGCTTATAAGTGCGACCACGACATGCCCGACTGAAAGTCGGGCTCCTGAACTTGGACTTCCATCTTCTCCCACGTTTGTTACGGGACCGTCGAAACTTTGTGTTCTCCGAAGCTACACTTCTATATTCCCGGACAGGATGCGTTTTTGGGGACTTGTAGCTGTCACTGGCTACGGCCTCTGGCATGGCGCTTTCGTTGAAGCTCTTGCGCCACAGCCCGGCGATGGCTCTGGAAGGGTCAGAGCTGCGACCTCGACCGTCGCCCATGGGACCAATGGACCGGCGTTTGGCTTCGCACCCCTGCCAACGCCGATGATGAACAACAACATCGATCTTCGCAAACGCCAAGATGAAGACGGCTGGGGAGACATCTGCGGATACGTGAGCGGCGACGCCCGTAGTCCCTTTGGCTGCGCAGCCAGCTCGACCTGCCGAACCGACACCCGAGTCTCGGTGATCCACTGCTGTCCGGCAACGCCTGCTGCGGGGGTTACATGCGTGGCCATGACGGCCTGTCTGGACCGAACTGCCTTCAACTCACTGACGGCGACCCGAGTGACCTCCCTTACCCCCATCCCTTTTGAGACCGGCTGGTGGTGAGTCCATCTCCTTTCCCATATTCGGTTATGGTATCGTCTTGCTGACTTGGGTGTAAGCACCGTCTCCCTCTATACATCCTGCGTGCAGTATGTGTACGGCAGCGTCCCCGTCTCAGGCTTCAGCTGGCTCCAGTGCGGTGCCCAAGCAACCCGCGAAGTCGCCCTCCTGAGCGCAACAACCGGCGGCACTGAAACAACAACCACTTCAACGCCATCCCCGCCACCGCCTCCTGGCTCGCCCGCAACCGCAACTCCTACACCGACCCCGGTCCCAGCCCCAGGGAACTCGACCCCCGTCGGAGCGATCGTAGGCGGCGTCATCGGCGGCCTCGGTAAGCTCCTCCTCCCTTTTCCCCTTTCCCTTCCCAAGACTAACACCCCCAGCCGTAATCGGCCTCATAATCCTCGGCCTCTTCTACATCAACCGCCGCAGCAAAAACAAGCCCGAACCCGACCCCCCCGCCCCCCAACAGCCCGAAGTCGGCTACGCCCCCGGCCCGGAATCCCCTCCCCTCGGCTACGGCCCCCCCGCCGACTTCCGCGGCAGCATGTTCAAAGCACCCTACGAGACCAACTCGGTATCCGTCGGCAGCCCACCCACCAGCCCCACCTTCCCCGGAGACGGCAGCGGCATCGCGCAGTACCATACCCCTCCGCCGGTGGAGCAGTACCAGAACCAGAACCAGAACCCGCAGGTTGAGCAGTACCAACCGCAGCCGCAAGCTCCCGTGCAGGTGCAGCGGGCGCAACAGCAGCAGTACCAGGCTCCGTTGCCGCCGCAGGTTCAGCCGGGAGGGCACGTCGCGCCGGGCCCCGGGGCGCCGCAGCAGCAACCGCCGGTGTATCCGGATCAAAGGTACGAGTTGTCGATTGAAAGGGGGGACGGCGAGATGCGGGAGCTGCCGGGGCGAGGCTGAGGATTTCTCGTGTCTATGGTTTAATTTGTAGGATTCTCTTGTGATGATTTACGTTGCATTGAAGCATGGCTAATGCGGGCGTTTTGCAGGTACTACCATTAGTAATGGTGGAGGTGAGGGTTGCAAAGATTGGAGAGCCTGAGATTGACAACCGAGGTGGGGTTTATACTTGTCAGGAATTGTGGTGGGTGACGACTTGGACGGACTTGCAGCGGAGGAAGGTGCGGTGAGAGGTGGTTGGGGGGTGTGCTCGAGCAAGTTGAGTTAATCAGAGGTCCTAGTCCGGGGTTGAGAATGGTAATAGCGGACAAGCCACTTGCCAGCGCTAATTCCTTCCCCGGGAAATCTGGGACTTGAATGTCAGTGTAACACGGCCCGGCGGGGCAGAAGGGTGATTGCACGGCCAGTGCAGTGTGCCAGCTTGATGGCATGGGCAGCAGAAGAGTCTTTGTTTGGCCTGGGGAGGTGGGGCCTTCCAAGTTTCTCTGTTTCTTCCAAGATTTGTAGGCAGGGTTCAGGCTTGGTCTGCTCCCGCGCCTTGTAGGTCCTTTCCATTCCACATGTGAACTTACTCGCTCAGTCCTGGCTTTCAAGTTCAGGTATACTGCAGCCCACGGGCGGTCGTTCAAACTTGATGGTCGTACCCGGACTTACCTTGTGATTAAACAATTAACCGTCAAAAGGACCATAGTCTGTAAGTTGACGCCTGGACCCTCGCACTGTAAAAGCTGGTAAGCCAAACATACCTATGGGTACGGCAGCTCTAGTTCCCCATAATGACGAGTTCCTGACGTTAGCACGCCAGACCCAGCTGGCACGGCGGCAACCAACCAGCCCGGCAACTCCTTCACTTGGATGGAGCGGCAAACGAGCTCGATGGTTTGGTAGCACCACTGCGCAGCATTTTCGCCGCTCATTCCCGCAACCACCTTCCAACAGTGATGAAAGCAGCATAATTGCCAGTGCTTCCGGTGGGCCGTCAAAAAAATCTCACTTCCAGGTGAGAGATCATTATACATTTTCGTACTTTAATTTCCGATTCCCGATATGTGCAATCTCTTACATACACTAATTATTAATCCTCTCCCTCCGAGCTCCAACCTAGACCTTTTCACGTCGCCATCTGCGCTCTCACTGCTGCTGCGGCCACTCATCCAACACCAACGGCTCACCCGTCACGGTAAAATTATACGTCGCCAACGTCGGCTCGTCAATCTTGACCGTGTATGTCCCCGGATAAAGCACCATATTACCCTTCGCGTCGTGCCTCGCTAGATTGCCCAGGGTCCACTTCAGAGAAGCCTCGGCGGTATCGCCGCCCTTGACATCACGCAACCGCCCATAAGTAGCAAGCGTCTTGATCGGACGAGGCGTCGGTCCGGCATCGCTGGAGGATACGAAAGCGAGGACGACGTAATCCGACGTTGCGTTGCCGGTGTTCTTGACGCTCACGGGGAGGGAAGGAAGAGGGCACTTGTCGACGTAGCGCTCCTTGCAGCCGGTGGCGAGGTCGGCGGTGGCGAGGGTCGCAGGGAAGCTGCCGACGGAGGGGGAAAAGGTGGTATAGTGCAGGCCGTAGCCGAAGGCCTGGACGGGGTTGGGAAACCACATGTAGGTGCGGCCGGGGTTGGAGGAGCCCGAGGGGCGGAGGTTCATGTCGGTCATGGGGACGGAGGAATAGCTGGCTGGGTACTGGGTGACGGGGAGGCGGCCTGCGGGGGACTTTTTGCCGGTGATGAGCTGCATGAGGCCGGTGCCGCCTTCCATGCCGGGCCAAGATGCCCAGAGGATGGAGCTGACGGCCTTGTTCTTGAGCAGGGGCGTGTTGTCGACTTGGTCACCCATCTGGATGACCACGATGGGCTTTCCTAGGGCGGAAAGACGGTCGATGAATGTCAGTTGTGCTGATGGCCAGGCGAGACTGGTGCGGTCGCGGCCCTCGGCAGCGGAGGAGGTGTCGAGGCCGCCAAAGTACAAAATGACATCGGACTGCTGCGCCGCGGTCACGGCGGCATCGGTGGTGCCGTTCACAGCGGTGTAGGTGAGGCCAAAGGTCTTGGCTGCGGACACAGGGCTGACGAGGTAGGGCGGGGGGCCGCTGTAGCCGCCGCGCAGCTTGGTCGTGTCGTCGGCCCAGAATCCGATCATGGCGAGCTTGGCGCCTGCCTTCACAGGAAGCGCGCCCTCGTTCTTGAGCATCACGACGCTGTCGACAACAGACTGCAGAGCCAGTTGCTGCGCCTCCTTGGTGTTGACGTGCTGCTTGCCGAGGGAGTAGTATTCAGCGGCCGAGGCATCAAAGTAGCCGGCGCGCACGAGGCCCTCGTACAGCCGCGTCAGAGCCCGGTTCATGGTTGCCTCGCTCAAAAGGCCCTGGTTGACGGCGCCCCTGATGTCTGACGACCCGCCAGAGTACTCGCAGCTGCTGTCCATACCGGCGTTGAAGGCATCCGCCGTGGCGGCAGCCAAACTCGGGGAAAACTTGTGGCCCGTGAACAGGTCCGCCACGCCCTCACAATCGCTGGTAATGTAGTTGTTGTGCGAGGTCCAGTTCCAGTGCTCGCGGAGAATGGTCTGCAGCAGATACTTGCTTCCACACGAGGGAACGCCGTTGACAGCGTTGTACGCGCACATGAAGGAGCCGACGTTCAGGTCGCGGGCGCAGACGCGGAAAGGGGGCATGTAGTACTCGGCAAGCTCTTGGGGCGTGATCTTGGCGTTGAAGTTGTGCTGCGGCACATGTCAGCTGGGAAGCCTTTTGCAGCAATGCTCAGAATCTCGGGAACTCGAGCGTCATTTACATGGGGTCAGCTAAACTGGAACGTACACGGTCTGTCCCGTCCGCGAGCGCCTCAAGATCATTTCCGGCGTAGTGCTTGCATGTGGCAATGATCTGCCTCTGCGTCTTGTTGCCCTCCATGGCGCGGATGTAGGCATCCGTGTACCCATTGATGCGAGCGACGTCCTCTCCCGGCGTCTCGGACCCGCGGCCCCATCGCGGATCTCGATAAGGGTTGACGTTCGGGGTCCAGTAATCCAGCCCCGACTTGCCATTGTTGCCAAAGGCGCGGGCCTCCTGGCCAATGATGGAGGCGATCTTGAAGATCAAGTCGTCGTCAAAGGCAGCAGCCATGAGAACGGGCATCGGGAAGGACGTGGCCTTTGCAAAGTCGCCGGTGAAGTCAATACCGGGGGCTCCCGCAACGCCGTGCAAGGCCTCGCTCCACCAGTTGTAGCAGTTCAAGCCGAGTCGGGCGACGCCGGGCGACTTGCTGACCAAGTTCACAATCTTCTCGTCCCTCGTCATCGCTGCTACGAGCGCAGCGGCCCGCGCCGTCGGGCTCAGCGTCCGGTCGCATACTTTGTTGTTCGAAAGGGGCGCCTTGCTGCAATCAGACGGCGGGCACGCGTTCTGCGCCAGAACGGCGGCGGCGGAACCGAGGACGAGGAGGGCCTTCATGGTGTCGGCGAGATGTTGGACCTTCAGCTGCGCTCATGGTCTCGCCGTAGAGGAAGCCGCCCCGAGATAATCTTTATAGCCATTGAAATGGTATCCATACTATCTCAGTCACTGTAGGTTCAAGGCCCGTGGAAAATCCTGGGATTGGTGCGCTAGTAGAGTCCGGGGAAGTAGGTAGCTGTATAGATTGGCCGCCCTCGGGTACTGGTGCGGCAATGGCTAGCTTTGTACAAGCCTACACCTCGCCTGGGGCTTCCGTCGGCATTTTGGGGGCAAAGCTATAGCTGCCCGAATTTGCGGATGCTAATATAGCTAGACGGCGCTGGGCAGGGGAACAGGGCCCGTCGGCTATTACAAGCGCGGATGGCAATTAGGGAGAGTCCCATAAGACGCCGGACCGGGATTCGGTACCGAAGCGTTGCCTCCGCCTTGTGGTTTAGGCGGCTTCGTCTGCCCAGGCCTCGGCTGAACCATTCTCTAGACCGCCCCTCTGAAACACAACCCGATGGCAACGTACCAAGCCTTGGCGAGCACTTTCTTGACTTTGTGCCTGGCAAGCATCTCTTGAATTTTTCTGCCCAGTCGCGTTGAAGGACGTTTCCCTGTCCACGCCTTTTCGAAGTCAAGAGCTCTTGCGTCGCCCACAAATGTTTGTGTCGATATAAAAGTGAACACCGCATTAGGGGGAAGTTGATGAATGGAGATGGGCTAGGTATGATCAGAGTACATACAGAGGTTGTCAGCGTTAGACCGCCAACGCCCATTCGAGCCAAGGCCGCCATTCGGGGACCGCAGGCTGCTGGGAGCAAGGCCTCTTCGAGGGAGGACAATAGCGGCATCGTTTCCTAGGCCATCAAGGGCCAGGCACCGGATCAAATACCTTGCCTGGATTCATCACCCATCTTGGGTCCACGACCAACTTCAACCTCCGCATCAGCCCGATGGCATCCTCTCCCAGCTCATGGACAAGAGACTTCTTCTTCCCTATCCCGATGGCGTGCTCGCCCGACACCGTGCCTTCCATCTCCAAAGCCCGGTCCATCATGTTGCGCACACACCGCGCCACGGCCTGCTTCTGTTCTGCATTCTTCGGGTCGTAGAGCATTGCCACGTGGAAGTTGCCATCGCCAACGTGACCAATGACGCTTGCAAAGATGCCAAGCTGCCCGCATTCTGCCTTGGACAGCTCGATGATCTCGGGCAAGCGGGACACAGGGACCGCCACGTCTGTCGACCAGATCTCGGTGCCTGGCGGACGTGTGCTGACCATTGTGAAGAGGGCTTCCTTGCGCGCTGCCCAAAGATCGTGTTCGTCCTGCTTGGAGCGGGCAAAGTGGAACTTGCTCCCTGCTGAGAACGGCTTGATGATGTTTGAAGCGCGGGCGACATCGCTGCGGATGGCTTCGGTCGTGCCGGAGAATTTGAGAAACAGCGTTGGCTTCTCGTCCCAGTGGCGCTTGCGGACCGTTTCACTGCCGTGTTGGTTGAGCAGGCGCATCTGCGCTTCGTCCATGATTTCCAGGGCGGCGAGCTGGATGCCAGAGCGAATGAGCTTTGACGCCGCAGCTGCAGCATCGCGAATGCTCGGGAAAGAGACCACCGAGACGCTCGTGTCCTGAGGGATGGGTGCCAACTTGAGGCAGACTTCGGTGACGATGCCAAGAGTGCCTTCAGCACCGACGAACAGAGAGGTCAAGTTGTAGCCGGCTGAGTTCTTCCGCGGGCGTCTTCGAGTCTTGATGACTGTGCCGTCGGCCAGCACCACAGTCAGGTTCAAGACCCAGTCCTTCATGGTCCCGTAGCGCATCGCGTTGGTTCCCGAACAGTTGGTTGACACCATGCCGCCAATGGTTGCGGTCGGCGAGGGATCTAGAGGGGCAAAGAGGCCAGCTTCGGCGATCTGGTTGTTGAGATCGACCCAGTTGATTCCTGGCTGAACCACCACGTCCATGTCGTCCGGGTGGAAGGCGACAATCTTGTCCATGTACGCAAAATCGATGCATATACCTGAGTGCGGCTGCGAGAAGTTTCCCTCGACGCTGGAACCGGCTCCAAAGGGCACCATGGGGACGCGCCTCTGGTTGCAGATGCGCGCAATCTTGACAACGTCGTCGGTGGACCGGGGGTAAGCCACGGCAACGGCGCGGTTGGCTGAATTGGACGTTGACCAATCCGAGTGGCCATGGTGCTCCAAAACGTCGGCGTCGAAGCTGACGGCATCGTCGCCGAGGGCTCTGGCGATCTCCTTGGCCGCTTCAATCATCCCGTCGTGGTGGGCGTACCGGCCAGTTTTCATCAGTTGGGCATCGGGATCGAAGTCCTCTGCCGCCGGTAGGCGTCGACTGGCAATCATGAGACCCGCCATGAGTCCCATTGCGCCCGCGGCGGCGGACATTTTCCAGGCTCGCCAGGACTGAGAGTTCCCCGTGGTGTTAACATTTCCGGGAGCGTGCGAGCTGCCAATATGCCGAGTTTGCGCAGGAAGGAGCGGCTGGCGGGGCTCTCGCGCTAGGCGTGTGGCACCTCGCCGATGTAGATTTCGGAATGCACCTTGGGCAAATCTGTGCATCATTTCGTTGGTGGTTGGTGATGCTCCGGGATGGGAGCGCCGTGTCGAGACGCGACGTGACCAACGCGGATGCCGACGCCGATGCCGATCGGAACGGCTAGTCGCGGACTAGGGGGCGCGTTCTGACCCGATCATTCCGACGCGGTTGCCGAACGCCGAATAGCCCTGGCCCCATTGACAAATGACAATGCAGTGAAGTAGAAGCAGATATGAAAGGACAGCTGGATTTCTGCTGGGCGGCGACGAAACAACTTTCAGCAACGGAGGCCGCCGCCATCAGATGCCCGAATCGAGGTGGCCCGAGCGTGGAGTGTTGCCAAGGGAGGGTGCCGACCCTAACCCTGACCGCCTGAATAAGAAATCAGGGGTCAACACATCTTCAAAAGAGGGAAAACACCAGATTCGCTGTAAAGCATCTGGTTTTATTCCTACTTTGTTGTCTTCCTGCGACTTCACGGCGGGTGAAATGACACCATGCTTAGCAGTGGCGTCAGATGCCCAGATGCACGTCTCCCGATGCGTCAACGCCACGTTCCTTTGCCTCTCAAAAGGGATTCCGCGGCCGCTAGGGCTGACAATCACGTTCCGTCTTTGTGGTAGTAGCTATCTACAGTTTATCAGCACTCATCCTGGAATGTAGTTAGCTCACTGGCAGCCGACTTCCCCGACCGCACACCACCCAGGCGGGCCGCACCCTGCAAACAACTGCAGCGTGATGGCGACCCGGCCAATCCAGAGGAATCCCTTCTACTGTTGTGCCTGTACCCCGCTTTCTTCATTGGGGATCCCGCCTCCCCGGTGCAGATACGCAAGGTATGTGCTGTCATAGGTGTTATCTTCGTCAAACGCCTGTTCCGACGTCGGGCTCGATGACGACCCCTAGCTGCCCAGCAGCACCAGCTGATTTGGGAGGTTATATGCGCTGTGAGCTTTTCCATGCCCAATCAGGTCAGCGAGAGCCCCTGAACCTCAAGAACTAGGAGGCCCAGGTCTGGAAGTTGTTGCCGAAACGTCCTGCAGGCGAGGGGCGAGACGACCAGACTGGCAAGGATTCGGGGGCCAAAAGAGAACAGGGAGGGGAGCCTGTAGGGTTCCAGCACCGGCTCCGGGGACCTGGGCCATGTCTCGGCTTCCCGTGTTCTTCTTATATGCTCAGTACCGTCTCCGATGGCCTGGTGTGTCGCGGTCGCACTGACTCCTTGCACCCACCGTCAGCTGGTAGTAACCGATCTCTGGAAGGCCATTTCCGTCCCAAGATGCCCGGCGAGTCGGTCCTCTCGATGGATGCCATTCCATTGACTTGGCAGAACGCTGCCGTTCTCCTCAGCGCGACCACAGCGTTGTATTTCCTCTTCCGAACAATCTACAACCTTTATTTCCACCCTCTCGCAAAGATTCCCGGACTATCTTCATGGTCAGCATCTCACATCCCTTTTGCGTGGGCTGTCTTCAGGGGTTCATACGTCCCTCGAATATTCCAGCTCCATCAGAAATACGGCCCGATTGTCCGCATCGCCCCCGATGCAGTGTGCTTTGCGCAGGCCGAGGCATGGTCCGAGATTCTCCAACCCCCGCCTAGCCGCCCCGAGACCATTCTCAAGTGCGGGCAGTGGTTCAAGCCTCAACCGGGAATGGCATTGAGCCTATCCCAAGCCCTCGAACCTGAGACGCACGCGCACCTCAAAAAGTCCCTCCTGCCTGCCTTCACGGCTCGTGCCCTCCGCGCCCAGGAGCCGTTCATACAGCGATATGTCAACCTCCTCGTTGAGCGCTTGCGGGATATCGCCGCGCCTTCTGCTGCAAACAAGGGGGGCGCCGAGGTCGACATGGTTTCGTGGCTGAACTGGACAGGTACTCCCTAAATTCTTCAACGCTGGGGTGTGGGCATGAAGTTCTGACCGTCTAGTCTTCGACATCTTTGGCGATCTCGGCTTCGGCGAATCTTTCGGCTCCCTGGAACACTCGCGCTACCATCCCTGGGTCAGCATCATTTTCTCAAACATCAAGGGCATCGCTCTCATGCGGGCGGTGAGCTACTTCCCCACGCTCGAGTCGCTGCTGCAGATGTGCATCCCACCTTCATTCCACAAGATGCAACGGGATCACATCGCGTTGATCGAGAAAAAGATACAGCGGCGTCTCAATTACGAGTTCGAGCGACCCGATATCATGTCGCATGTTTACGGCGATGTCAAGGGCCCGGGTAAGGCTGACAGGCTGCCGGACGAGAGCATTACTTCCTTGTTTTGGGAGCTGGTGCTGGCTGGGAGTGAGACGACGGCAACGACGCTGGCTGGGACGGTCAATTATCTCACTTCGTATCCGTCCGCACAGAAGAAGCTGGCGGCCGAGGTTCGCGCAAAGTTCAAAACGAGCGAGAGTATTTCTTTGGATGGGCTTCAGGACTTGCCGTATCTCAATGCGGTGATCAAGGAGGGATTGAGGTTGTGTCCGCCGTTTCCGTGGATTATTCCGAGAACGATCCCCGAGGGAGGGAGAACAATTTGCGGGGCTTGGATGCCAGCTGGGGTGAGTCGCGCTTTCCCAAAATCGTAATCCAATTGCGAGCATCTTTCTCATCGTCACTTCAGACAAAGGTTTCGATCCACACCAACGCGATTCACCGTAATCCTGACTACTTTTACAACCCAGTGTCCTTCTTACCGGAGCGCTGGCTGCCTGATGCCTCGACAGACCCAAAGTCGCCCTTCTTCACGGACCACCGAGAAGCCATGCAAGCGTTTGCCGTGGGGCCCCGGGCATGTATCGGTCAGAACTTGGCAATGGCCGAGATGCGGCTCATTGTAGCCAAGCTGGTGTGGTCGTTTGACTTGGAGTTGCCAGCCGATAAGCGGAAATGGGTAAGATGGGAGGACTTGAAGGCGTTCATTGTCATGGAGAAGCCTCCGATCAACTTGGTGTTGAAGCTGAGGCAGTAATTCTTCTCAGATCAGAACACTGGAATTAAATGCTTTCCCAGCCACCTACACCCCGACGTTGCTCTCCCTCTCCTCAACCTCCTTCGTCAAAACACTTCCAATCCCCTTCTCCCCCGTCCCCAGCCCTATCCAACGTGTGTTCCCCTCCCTCTCTGCCTTCTCCTGCGCCTCCTCATCCCCAGCCACCACAAAACCAGGCATCCTCAACGTCGGCGCCATCAATGTGTCGTCTGTTCCCATGCTGCTCCCCGAGTTCCTCCTCATCAACTCCACCAACTTATTCAGAATTGAAAATTCCACCTTCAACTTCGCGCTATAAATAAACGTCTTGGCGCTCGTCTGGATGTTATGCAACCCCGCGTACTCCATCGCCAAGATATTCACATCCAACGCAAGAACGAGAACATTGGCGCAGAGGAGATGGATGAGCAACCTCTGAGCGCGCCCTTTCCCGTCGTCCAACACCCCTTTTCGTTCGCGCATGAGCCTGAGGGCCTCATGGATGTAGAGAGAGGAGATGATGACTTCCTGGACGAAGAAGAGGGTTACTTGGATCTTCTCGTAGATGGCGTAGGGTTTCTGAAACGAGGTGAGGCCTGCGTCTTTTCCGTACGCGAGGATGGTGGGTGGGATGTGGCAGATGATGGCGTTGCAAATGATCATGATGAGCACGGCGCGGAGGACGCGCGGACGATGGAGGATGAGGTGCAGGCGCGAGTAAAGGACGAGGGATTGGCCCGTGACCATGCAGTACCATCCGAGGATATACATTGTTGCCAGGCCGACGCCGACAAAGTTTGGAAGGTTTCGATGAGGGCGGCAACGGCTTGGGGGACGATACCCCAGATGGCGACGAAGAAGGCCCAGAAGTAGAGGCCGCTGCGGCGCTTGAAGGTGCCAAATATGATGAAGTTGAGTTCGACGACATTGTAGAGGGCAATCGCGGGAAATACGATCATTGTGATCGATTCTGCCTTGTTTTTGAGGAGAACCATATTGGTAGCTGGGTATGGATTCAGGGGTGGCGGTGAGGCTTGCGGTCCGACATAGACGCATGGAGAGCGGCGGACACGCCTCGATAGAAATATCAACCTTCTCCAATCCCAACATAATCAACACGACTTCCACGAAGACTATGTTGATGCCCGCATGCCGACTTAAACCACCCTGGCCAAGCGGCCTCGATGCTAACAATGGCATAGGCAGTCATACGGAATTCCCCGTCGTCAAATACAACAACACATACCAAGCTCTGACTGCATGCATAGCACTGCGTTTGCGAGAGCCTCAGAAGCTAAACAAAGGTTAGCTCACCCAATAACAGCATCAGATAAAATAGGGGCGGTAGTTCTCACAGGGCTGCATCTGTCACTGCAGTCGCCTTAGTAATTCCCGCACACCGTTCACCCCTATAACCAATGAAGTCCAGGGACGTACCAACTGTCGCTGCGGCCGAGCCGCCCCGGCAGTCAGGTAGCTGTTGGTGCTTACTGAGCATCACTAGCACTGCCGAATGGGAAACTGTAGACAGTGCCGTTAAAATGCATTTTAGCCCGCCCCCGCGCCGCAACCCCATCCTTCTCTTCAACTGGTGCTTCGCGTCATCGTCCTCTGTTGTCAGTCTTCCAACCCGCCGCCCCGGTCTAGCTCTGCTGGAAGAGCCCGTGAGGGGCGATGACGGCTCCGATCCTCGGCAGAACAACACTGGCAACATACTGAGATGTTTCAAAAAAAGAAAAAAGGTCAAGAAAACACCGCCACTGCGAAGCACCCCTTGTAAGTGAGCTCCGCGGAAATAGCGGAATTATAGCAAAGCGGAGGATTCTCGACAAGCAAGTTGCCTAGAATGGACCGAGTATCTCAGATCGCAGCTTGGACGCCGTGACGAGATTCTCAGCCGACAAGCGCCTCCTGACCGTGCGGCGTTTCCAGGCCCACCACGACAGAACAACCGCTATGGTGAGGGGTATGGTGATGGCAAAGAAGTACCAGAGACGCGGCGAAACTGGAGAATATCGGCGCCGTTGTCGTCGAACGAAATATCAAAGAAGACGGTGCTGAAGATGGCCTAAATGAAGTTGATCGTTAGTGCAGGAAAAAGCAAACGATGCGAGGTTACGAGAGAGCAAGCATACGCAGACCAGCGTCCCTGGTAAGAAGACCAGAGTTACGATGGCAATGGTATTCATCGACGTGCTGTCCTGATGGTTTACTTCGGAGATATCCTGCGTTGCGTTGTGGAAGGCAAGATCGATAAGAATCTTGACTCTGTCGGCATAGTTGAGTGCCCATCTTCGGAATGCCCCCGTCCTAGAGAGGGTGTTCAGGAGCCTATCGTCAAAGTCTTGGTCACGCCACGCGCAGCCGCCGTGATCGAGCCGTGCGTTGGCCCGCTGAAGGAGCTCGACGATGGCCTCGATATCGGTGTAGTTTTCGACCACGATACGCATTGTCTGGGCGAGTCGATGCAAGATGAACACTTGGCGTCGCTGGTTCTGTTTCAGCCATTTGTGTTCCTCGTCTTTCTCGTAGCTGACAATGAGGTTGCGCATGGCGCAAAGCTCGCTCTCGTTGAAGTCGGCGAGTTGGCCAAGGAGGGTTAGGTGAAGTTGGAGCGGATGTCGGTCCTCGGGGCTCGACACTGGTGTCTCCACGAGGTACTCATTCCAGGCTTTGAAGAGGTTTGGCGGCGGGCGAAGGATGATGTGAACAAAGCCGACGTCGGGGCCGAAGTTACGCCCATACACGAAGCATCGCGCACCAGTGACGATGGACGGGTAGAATAACACGGTCTCGGCACATTTGCCGTAGAGTCCGAGGCCGCAAGCTCGTGATATGTACTGCGGATCGAAGGCAGTCTGAAGAAGACTGGCTGGAATGCGAAAGATGATGACAAGTCTCTGGAATAGATGCGCGGGTATCTGCAGCTGATTGGGGCGCCCCTTCTTGTCTTCGTTTCCGAGTATAAATCTGTGCACAGTCGGTGAGTGTGGTTCCACCAGAGGGCTTCGCAACTGATGGACGAATGGTGTCATACATTGCCAAGTTTCCAACGTATTCCTTTCTCGAGAGGGAACTGTCGATTTTCTGACACGAGTTAGCTGATGCGCGGAACGCGTCGTGGCGAACGACATGCGTTGGATGAGATTACCTCGAGGAAATTACCAAGCCCTTCTTCTTCGAATACTCTGCATTCTTTGGGCTGGGTTAGAACGGGCATCATGAAACGTTGACAGGTATGCTGTACTTGCCATTGTTTTGCCCCTAGCACGCCTTCGCAACGCTCGCTTTCGTCGCCTTGGCTATTTTAATCGTATGTGTTCGAATTGAAAACAGGACGATTTAAATAAGTAACGCAGTTTAAATAAATCTTATCTCCTCGTTTTATAGTAGGTACGCGCGCCTGTATATGTATAAGGGTTACGTGTTCTATTTTTATAGGGCTTTAGTGACCTCAATTTTGGCTGTGGCTTACTTTTACGTATCCCTTTTTTATAGCCTTTTTTATTAACTAAAAGAGAGAAATCCACACCGTCGATTTAAACACACTTCTCAGCCAAAGGGGTATAGATAAAGATATGTGAAAACGGCTCACACAGGGGAGGAATGTAGCTAATCGAACCCAAGGTAAGCAAACTTTATTTTACTGCAGCTAATAACCCCCCTGTCATTTCCAGCAACCATCCAGCAACCGTCACCCTACCATTACTATCCCTACAACCATCTGTAAATGGTCCAAGCTCACTAATGTTGGTGGATTACAACCATGAAGCAACCGTTGCGCTAGGGTTGTTGGATGCCCTGATACCCCTGGTACGCTGTGACCATCAACACGACTCCGACCGTCTATGAACTCAGGGGCTTTGGTCCGTATATCATATAGCTACAATTCACAGAGGCCCGTCTCTGCAAGCAAGAGGGTGCCGATTTCCTTGAGCGCAGAATCTTCACGCCAACTACCAATTGGCACTTTGAACTCGCGTCGTAGAACCTTTTGGGAGCCTGTTTCCTTGACTAAGCGCTCCAGCATCCGTCCGGGTATGGGGGCCCATTGAATTCCCCCCAGAGCTTGGTTCCTTCCTCGGTTGACTACTTGTCTGCTCCTTCAATTTCTCCAGACTGCAGATACCTTACTCGGCCGCGGTTACAACTCTCAAGCTACATGTAACTAACTCATGCTGCATGGGCTTGAGATTGATTTGAAAAGGCGTTTGAGCAAGCGAGATTTAATACAGCACGCTACCTCTAAGCTATTTGATGTCCCTAATGCTGCGCTCCAAATGTCCTTTTGCTCAATGCATGCGAGCCTGAGGCCCTCCACAGGCAACTGATGGGAGGGTCTCTTGATTTCGTTCTCACCTTCTCACCTACATATTAGGCCTCTCAAGTCATTCCCAAAGACACTTGATTTGAAGAAAAGGCACTTTGTGATTGAAACATGTGAGATGGCGAGCCCCTCCACTGCAGCGTTCGGCCGACGGGGGCGGAGGGGGCAATTCCGGCACCGGGAGAAATCGACCGCTGGCCATCGGCCAAAGCCGACCTAACTCTGGGTCCCGATCGGCCAATCATCCACAAAACCGGAATGGCACGCAAGAATACGTCCCATCAGACACTCGAGTTCAAACACCCAGCTGCTCGTGCAGTCTCGCGAGAGAAAACCTCTCCAGTCCCCCAAAGCCGGCATATTATCTCGTTTTTTCGTTTTTCAGGTCAATGCATGAAATCCACGAATGATTCTACAAAACCAACAGTCAGGTGAATGCACACACCCAAGGGAGATGGATCTACCGAAGTTGTCAAAGACGCCCCTGAGCTACCCCACAGCGTCCAGGACAATGGATTGGTTGGAATCTCGATCGCCAACGGTGCCTGAATACCGGTGCGCCGGATTCCGGGGAACCCAAGCCATGGCATGTTTTGGCTGCATCTCGCTGGCAGTTGTCCCGTGCCCGCAAATGAACCCCCACCATTCCGCAGGTATGAGGGCGGAGGGGACGACTCCGACTCGTTCGTGATGTCTTCAACTGGACCGAATCGTCAACAGTCAGAATGGAGATAAAAGGAGACGGGCATCGGGCTACAGCTGTAGCTGTTGCAAAGGGGTCTTTTCAGAACGCTTTCTCGAGACATATTTGCTCGACACCACGATGAGATCTTCCAGCGTCTTTTTCGGTCTTGCCGCGGCTGGCTCAGTCGTTGCGGCACCCGGACCTTTCTTTGACTCGCCTACCCCAACCATCAAGCGGGCCTCCAAGTTCCAGTTCGTTGGTGTCAACCAGGCTGGGGCCGAGTTTGGCAACAAGGACCTCCCTGGGACGTTGGGAAAGCACTACACATGGCCAGTCCATTCCGCCATCGACGTGAGTAGGCAATGTTCCGCTGGCTGTCATAATGAGGCTGAGAAATATGGTTGCTTCAGACTCTCAACACCAAGGGCTTCAACACGCACCGGATAGCCTTCATGATGTAGGTTTAATGCCTTGTGCTCTCATCGGTCTTTTAACGCCTAATCCAGGGAACGTTTGGTCCCCAACAAGCTGGATGGTCCTCTCGATGCTGCCTACTCTCGCTCCCTGCAGGAGGCAAGTTTCCTCGGGACTCCCGTGCATCTCCTGAGATCTGTCACTTACCTGCCAACAGACTGTTCAGTACGTCACAAGCAAAGGCGGTTACGCAGTTCTTGACCCGCACAACTTTGGTAAGCGCGAGAAGCCCCCCCCCAAATAGCATTGGACCAAGGCTAACTTGAGCTAGGTCGCTACTACGAAAAGGTCATCACCGACGTCGACGGCTTCAAGAAGTGGTGGGCGACTACCGCAAAGCTCTTTGCAAGTAATGACAAGGTCATGTATGTCTGATCGTTGCCCCTTCACCCCCTATTGCCCGAAGCTGACGTTCACAACGGATTTGACACAAACAACGAATATCACGATATGCCGCAGGACCTAGTCGTCCGTCTCAATCAAGCTGCCATTGACGGCATCCGCGGAGCCGGCGCCACATCCCAGTACATTTTCATCGAGGGCAACTCCTGGACCGGCGCCTGGACTTGGGTGCGTGCACACCCCGGTTCCCTTTCCCTTCCCTCTCTCCCTTCGCTCACCAATCTAACACCTTCGTCAGGTCTCAAGCGGGAACGGCGCCTCCCTCAAAGACCTCAAAGACCCCTCAGATAAGCTCGTCTACGAAATGCACCAGTACCTTGACAAAGACGGCTCCGGGACCAGCCCCGACTGTGTATCCAGCACCATCGGCGTCGAACGCGTCCGCGAAGCGACCAACTGGCTCAAGGCGAACAACAAGAAGGGCATTCTCGGTGAAACAGCCGGCGGAGCAAACGCCCAGTGCATTGCAGCGTTGACGGGAATGCTCAAGTACCTGCAAGACAACTCGGACGTGTGGACTGGTTGGTTGTGGTGGGCGGGTGGTCCTTGGTGGGCTGATTACATGTTCAGCATTGAGCCGCCGAGTGGGACTGCTTATACGAGGGTGTTGCCGAGCTTGCAGCCCTTCATCTGAGGTATCATAGGAGACAAGACGCTTCTTCCTCCTATGTATCACTCTTGTAGGCAGTTTCGAGAGGGGGCTGTGAAGTGTGATTCATTGAAGTGTACTCCGTATGCAAACCCACAACGCCTTCCGCTCAACTCCGGAGTTCTATGCAGACATGAAACAACATGATCCGTATGGCTGGACATGATGCCACCGGTCTGGTTTGGGTATCTACGAGCTTGCTGGAGCATATCAGCTTCCCAATCCCCTAGCCCTTCGGCGAAACGGCTTAACTTCAGGCCAGTGGATGCGGCCACAGTCTCCTTGATCGTTGATCCACTTCAAGATCTTCTCAACATCCCAACCGCTGACCACCTGCTTCGCACTGTCCGGGTTTCTCTTCACCGGCTTCCCCATGATGAATTCCCGGTGGAAACTGCACAAGTTATGGTAATACTTCCACTGGAAGCATTCGTTGCGGCTGACGCTCTTGCACGCGGCGGCGCAGTGGTGGGCGGAAAGGTGTGCGACCTTTTCGGCCGCATTGTACTTTTCTCTGTCCTTGACTCTATCCTTTTTGTCTGTCCAATCTTGACTCTTGCTGGTGGGGTCGAAATAGTGTTGGTCGTTCGAGTTGTTGTCCCAGTCTTCCCGGGCGGCCTGCAGTTTCGGCCCCAGGTACTCGTGGTAGATGTCCTTGATGAGGAGGGGACGATATCGAGGCGCGCTGTTCCAGGCTCGCTCAAAGTTCCAGAACTCGTCGATTTCCTGGCTGTTCATATGGTGCATTGTAATGATGGGATGGCACCACTGTCTGGAACCGAAAGGGATTGTGGACGGTTTCTCCCCATTCAAGCTTGGCCACTATGATGGCAATAATAAGCAGGTGTATTGAAGAGAAAGAACTCCACGAGAGGACACAAGCCACACTTTATTCTTGGAGTTTCAAGAATTGGAATGACTTACCGCTTGAGTGACATCCAGTCCTGCCTTCTCCTTCATTGCTTTCGCAAACACATAGTCGCCATATGACTCCTGTTTCGATACTGAATCGTAGTCGTTTGCAATGCCTGGATGCTTCTTCAGGAGGCTGCTCATTCCCGCCTTGCTGACAACGTATCCAGAACCACCGTGGCCAAAGGGGAACCCTCCCCACATGGCCACACTCCCCAGGTACAGTTTCTTGCGTGGGTTCAGTTTTGACAGCCACTGAACCAAGTTGGGCACGGAAATGTATGTGTCGGCTTCAATAAACACATACCAGTCGTACCCGGGTCGCATCTTGTACGCCATATCGGCGACATGCAGGAATTTGTACTTGTCGAGTTTCCAGCCCTCCTTCGCCGTGTCCTCTCCAAGCTTGTTGCAGGCCTCGACGTCGACAAGACACTTCTTTTGGCGTCGGTAGACGTCAAAGTCGGTGTTGCCGTCCTTGACCTCCTCCAAGACGTTCTCGAGGCTATCGTGAATGCGATATCCGCCAATGTTTTGATTGAGGTCGCTGAACAGAAGGAAATCCGGAAGGCATTTCAGCGTGGTTATCAGCTGCGTTGGAACTTTTGCAAAGGCCTCGGAGGCGCCCGTTTTCATGACCAAGAGGATGTTGCTGGTGTCTGGAAATCCTTCGCATATCGCCCTGTGGTTTGGATGCGGAGAAGTTCGACTTGACGCGTTCACGAGCGCCTGTTGACTACGGTGGGGATCCCAATGGTCGTAGTACTCGTTGGCGTCCGTCCAGGTACTGAGGCGATCAGCCGATGTTGCTAGAAAGAGGATCAAGGCGATTCCCGTCGTCGCGAAAGCGAGGAGGGACCTGCGCGATAAGACCATCCTCGTGGAGAAGCGGCGAAAAGGGCGCCGAGGACTCGGTAGGTCCATAGTCATGTTGGTTTGCTTGACATTGCGTTTTCATTGCCATTCCAGAGGGGCATGTGACGGATGGCTGTGAGCTTTGCATTAAGAAGCGCAAGCTGCCTTACGGGAAAGCCGAAGGATGGGTGAGGCGGTGGGTTATGAAGGAAGAGTATGGGATGGAAAGAAGCTAGAACCTGCCCCCCTTCGTTGGCTGCGCCTCGTGGGGTTGCAGTCTGTAGTCTGACAGGTACAGGCAAGGGACCTCGGTTGACGACCTGGAAGTCGGTGGCGAGTAAGAAGTAGCACAGGCTCGACAACACAATGCGGGCGACCTGGTGAAGGATTCAGGGAAAGAGGGTCCCGGATTACTTGCAGTGCCAAGCCGCGAAACACGAAATCTCGAAAAACACCTTGAACTTCCAGGTTTGACCACGACGCAGACTCGAGACATCCAAAGACGAACCTTCGACTGTCCGTGTACCCCTTCCCGTTCTGATATGACGATCGCGGGATCGGCCTGTCTTTCCTCGCCCACTGTGGAGTCGTTGATGACAGCGTTATTCAGCGTCCAGCAACGTGACATCCCCGCGGCCGCTCACCCGCTGATACGGGACCCATCCAGTGACGCGGCAGCGGCACGGCGGCACAGCATGTTTCGACCTGGGAGTCTTCAGGCCAGAGCGCTCGCCGCCCGCGATCGCTCAAAATGAAACAACCTAAAGTTCAACGGTATGGCATCTCAGTGGTCGGTAGGTGGCTACCCCGGCCCGCCAAGTCTCGTGATGGAGAGATGAGGGGATGATGGGCAGGAGGCTCATTCGCGCATCGTCTTCAATCTCCGCGCAGGATCAACTGCCTGTGGATCTTGGCGACAATGGCACGCTGCGAACCAAAAATACGCGCACAATACCACACGAGCTCCAACTGATGATGACAACTCACTACATCTGATCCTACCCCTATGCACCATCAGAACCAACATGCCACAACGAGACCATTATCGATTACGCGTCCTTGAGGACACCTATCGACACGAGCTGAGGTAGCACTGTGCTGAAGGCATCGACAGACGTGAAGTATTCGCTGAGCTGAGGCAGCCGCCGTTAACCTTCCCTGGGGAACAGGATATCTCAAATTGCCATTGCAACCGCGCCCGCCAGAGCCAGCGCCCAAGTTGAAGTTCCCAGCACCCTGCTCCCAGCGCTGGATGCCCCCGCCCCTCCAGCCTGCAGACACGACATCCACCCCACGCTATCGTGAGTCTGATTCCCTTCCCCGAAATGGGTCCACGTCAACACCAACGGCCAAACCGCATTCTCCGCCTTCGCCAATAACGTTGCGTTCCCGCGATGCGTGAACGGCGCAGATCCCGCAGCGAAGAAGATCCCCGCATCACCGTCCTCGCTTGGCGAGATCTCTAGCACTCTCAGTTAGCAACTGCCCCACCATCTCGCCGAGAACCCCGCCCCCTTTTCCCTCCCCCACCAAAACGACAAAACCATGACACCAAAAACTCACCATAACCGTCCCCATGGCCGACGAAATGCTCCACACAAAGCTCCGGCACCTCCATCCCGCCACATGCACTCTCACTCCCGTTCCCCCTTGGCGCGACGCTCATAGCTTGCAACTGCGCGATACACGCCCCTGGCAAATCTTCCCCGCACCCTCCATCTCTCGCCGTCCCCGCGGTGCCATTCACACCGAGCAAACCCCCCGTAAACACAATCGCACAAAGCCGCCAATCCCTTGTCCTAAACGAGGGCGTATCCAGCGCCGCCGGGGGCGTAATGCTCAACGCAGTCATTTCCATGTACCCCTGCGTATTCACCGTGGCGTTAGTTGCCCCTGCCAGAGGCACGTTGGCAGAAACGCCAATGGCGAGAGTCCATCCGTCAATGGTACTTCCCGTAGCGACGGTAGATCCGGCGGGGATGGAAGTGTTGTAGCCGTGGATGGGGACGGTGAGGTATGAGTTGGGGACCTGGAATGCGTCGGCGACGGTGGAGGCAGGGATGCCGTAGGGTCCCGGGAGGGAGGAGAGAGCGCCTCCTACGAAGGATTGTGCAGACGTGGCGATGGGGAGGGAGAGAAGCATGAAGAGAGGGAGTAGGTCGTGGTGGGGCATGGTGAGTTGTGAGACGCGTGGGTGATCTTGCAGCTTTTCCTCGTGGTCGGGCTATCTGGCAGTGGTGAGATGAAGCCGCGACGGGGAGAGAACCGGGTGAGCGCGGTCAGCCAGCGCGTTCGGGCGCTCGGAGACCGAGACAATTGACGCAAGCAGGAGCTAAGAGAGTGTGGATGGGACGTGGACTTGGTCGGACGAGTGCGTTGCGTGAGCCGCCGCGATCGAACTTCTGCAGCGATATCCGCTTGTTCGACCTACACAATGGACGAGCGGGAGAATACCTTCAGAAGCCAGAGGATCCGACTGGGATACTTGATGCGACCGGGTAGGGAGAGCCACGTTCTCGTCTCCGAGCCAATGCGTGGTAGCATCACGGCAGAGCGAGCCAGGTTGAAATGCAACGCGGGGAGGCTTCCATAAAGTTAAAACAACGTGGACGCCAACAACGGTGGCAACCTTAAACTAACCAAACGAACAACCGGGACGAACTAATCTCTAGCGCCGGTCCAGCGGAAAAATACCCCAAGGGGTGACGACGCTACCCCCTTTTTACAGGTGTCAAATACACCGGAAGCGCGGGTTTGATGTTGAGAAAGTACTGCTTGTGATCCAGCCAGTCAAGATCCTCATCAGCCAGCTGCATGTCAAAGTTGTATACGATCTTTGCCAGGATGAGCCGCATTTCTGCGTATGCAAGACTGCAAAGAAGGTCAGTCTCAAAGTTATCTCACAACCAAAGACCCCAGCACTCACTTGCGGCCAACACAGTTCCGAGGGCCCACGGAGAACGGCTGGACAATGTCGAGCTTGTCGCCCGCGAATTCCGGATCATGGAGAAATCTCTCAGGATGGAAGCCAAAGGGATCGGTGAAGTTTTGGGCAGAATGGTATGTTGCCCATTGCCAGACTGCCACTATGGTCTACCCAAACGTCAGCACAGCATGAGGGGAGGGACTGCGGTCCAGCTTACGTTGTCGGGGATAACCTCCCCAGCGATGACCGTGCTTCCGCCCCTGGGAATCTTCCTCGGCAGCCCAACTGGTACCGGCGGATATCTGCGGAGCCCTTCATTGATGCAAGCAAGCATGTAGTCGAGCCTGCTTACCGAGAGAAGCGTGATCTCTTCTTCGGAGTTGAAAGACGAACGGACCTCGTCCGTCAGCTTCTTCAGAGAGGGTGGATTCCGCAAGAGGAGGTACGTAAGCCCGCTCAGGAGGGTTGATGTTGTTTCTGAGCCCGCCAAGATCAGAACGCTGGCATTTGAGCGAAGGTCGTTAAAGTCTAGGTCCTGAGGAGTCAACACCAGTCAGCCGTCGTCCGCCACGACTCAGTCACATCAAAACTGACCTTGACCCTGAGAAACCCTGCAATAAGATCGTGTCGCTCGACCTTCAGTTCCATTCTCCTCTTTAATTTTTCTAGGGTGGCCTGGTCGTGAAGGGCTCGTCCCTTCTGGAGAACCCTCCTGAGGATCGGCAGCAGCGCTTTGTCCAGCCCGAGGTAAGTGAGCGACGCGATGATGGGACCCTTCTCCATGGCATCCAATATGTTTCGTATCCAAGCGTCGTCCTTCACCCTGTCCAAGCATCCGAAGGGCTCCCCAAACGCAAGGTCACCGATGATCTGTGGTAAATGGCCATCAGTATACTTGAGGTTAATTTTGAGGCAACACAACGGCTCAGGCGTGATGCGGCCACGCCCAAGACATCCAACAAAGCCAAAATAACCACGAAAGGAGGAAGAACTACGAGGGGAATCTCACATCGAATGTTGTCCACGTGTAATAGTCCACCAGATTGAGAGGAAACCGTGCCTCCAGGCCAGTTTGTTCATCTTTGCGGGTAGGGTCGATGCAATTCTCACGCAGGCGCTTCACCAACAGATCCATGTACTTACCGACCATGGGTTCCTGTTCGCGCATGCTCCGGTCGCTGAACTGGGGAGCAATCTGGAGACGCAGCTGCCGGTGGACGGCACGGCTGGGCTCGGTGACCAGGTTGCTTGGGGCCGCCCTAGGGCGGTAAAAGGCCTGGACTTTAGGGAACTCCTCTGTCTTGTGTCCATAGATTGCCCGCCACGCCTCTGGGTCGTTGAATGCCAGTTCATCAGGGGCGATGCGGACGATCGGTCCATATCGATCATGGAAAGCGAGCAGGTCTCTGGGAAGCGTGCCTTTGAGGTATCGGCGCAGGTAGGCGAGCCGAGTAGCGCGATGGGCAAAGGGGCCGGGAAACCGGGCGAGTGGGTGGAAATAGAGGTTGTAGACGATGCGAGCCACGAGGTATATGGTTGTCTGTCGGCACGAGTTAGCTCCTGTGTCCCTGCCCCTCCCTACGTCTGTAATCAGCAACAGGGGGTACGCACCGCAGCGACTGCCAGCGCGGCAGCGCTGGTGAAGGTGGGAAGTGGCAGCAACATCGCTGTCCCCTGGCGCGAAATAGAAGTTGGCTGTTCTGGCCATCCCATCCGATCTGCGGGCGAGACGGCCACCATAAATGGTCACATCTTCAGCCGGTTTTCTCATTGCCCTCTATTCCCCGCCCCGCCTCGAGCAAGAGGGGGGACCGAGACCGAGCGGGATGGATGGACTGGATGTATGTTGGTAGCCGCCAAGTCCTTCGGGGAGGGCGGTCGTGGTTTGCCGAGCCAAACATCTGGCCCATTTCGCAGTTCCCGCCCACCAACGCGATGCTGTGCGCAAGTTGGGGGGTTATTGTGGGTGCAACGGAAGCTTTCCGCCGCTCGGTCTCGGTCTCGGGGTCGCAATCGAGAATCCATCCGCCTCACTAGCGCTGTTGATTCGACGAGGTTTTACCTGGTAGAGAGATCAACGGGTAGACAAAGAACGTGATGGGCGCACCGTCGCAAATGGCGGTTTGTTTGATGTTGACGGAGTGGGCGACCCTACGGGAGCTTCGTGCCACTGGGATAGGGAACTTACATAAGGTTCGCACACATGGCGCTAAAAATTGGCTCCCGATGCCCCGTCCGCTAAATAACAGCCACCCCTGAGCAAGACCGAGAATCCCCAAAGTTGACGAGGGCGCAGCTCCTGGAACCTTGACAGGATCAATTGGCTCAAAATGCTTTGCAGTGCACTCAATGGAAGGGCGATGCAATAAGTTAATTACGCCTGCCAAAATGCAATGGCAACAAAATCTCTAGGTATCCTGTCCAGCCGTTATCCTGCCCTTGACGCCGCCCTAATGTCATCTTGCTGGAGCACATCCCAACTCCCTGTGCAACGCCGACGAGATTACTGTATATACAAATATTGAAGATTATGGGTGATTCCCGTGTCCACGTTGGGTTGCCTCAGTCGCCCAAACTCATCCAGCTCCATGCGCCCACACTGCTCGCCAACATCAGAATCGTCAAGATTGCGGCGCCAGCGCGATCGCCAGTGGTAATAGGCGACGGCGGCTCCGGCCCATCCCTGCTACGGCTTCCGGCATTCGGGTCTCCCTTACTGGTGCCGCCCGTCAACTCGGTCGCTGGCGGGTCGGCATCATCGATGAGCAGGCTGGATACGGCAGCCAAAACGTTCATCTGTTCACCCGCGCCGCTCGTCTTGTCCACGGCAGGGTCAACGTACACGCCTTCAGACCAGTAGAACCCACAGCGGCGACCTGTCGCGCCACCAGTGCACTGCTTGACTGCGGCTTCGGCCGACGTGCGCAGCATAGGCAGGATCTCTTCTCGGGTGAAGGGCGCGATCTGCGTGACCACCGACAGCCAACGATGGACGTAACCCTTGAAGCTCAACATGTCCGCCGTGCAGGCGCCGTGGCGGCCTTCGCAGGGAAGTTCGTAGGCAATGCCGTCGGGGAAGAAGTCGCGCTTCATCCCTTGGATCAGTCCCGAAATGCGCGTCTTCCACGGCTCGGCACCGTCGGTATAGTTGTACATGAAGGCCGATCCGTGAAGCATAAGGGCAGCATTGTAGCTGAACTGGGCCTTGTTGAGGTCGGTGCAGTTGGCCTCAACATGCGCGCCGTCGTACACGCGATACTCCTCGGGCTCGATATAGCCCACATTCCAAATCCAGTCCCATTGCTTGACAGCCCAGTCGGCGTATGTCGTGTTGCGGGTGTATCGAGCAAGTCGCGCCCCGAGGTTGAAGAGGCAGGCATTGGCGATCGTGTTCTTGTAGTTGTACCCCATGTTTGTTGGCGGAACCTGCCACCGAAGGCCGCCATTGCATGTGTTGTCGTGGCGGTCGGGATGCGCCTGGGTGTTGAACACGGCTTGCGCCAGCGCGAGCCACTGTGCCTGATCCTCCGGGGGATCCGGAAACTTGTTCTCGGCTGCGAGCATGGCCGACATGCCCCAGAAACCCTGATCGTCGTTTCCTAGCGAGGCCGTGTGGTTCGGTGGCATATAATCGTGGTTCGGGCCCGTCTGGTGCAGCATGCCCTGCTTTACAACCTCGTTGTAGCTCGTGTCGCCCGTCAAGTGCCAGTAGTCGATGTACGTGCCCATCATAGCTCCTCCTTCCCACCAGTAGTAGTCGCCCTTGTGTTCTGTTGGCGGACCGGGCAAGATACCAGGAATCTCACCCGTCTGATTTCCCTTGTAATACAGCATCAGATCGTACGCCAGCGTTCGTGCCGATTCCTTGATTTCCTCTGCAACAGCCTGTCAGTCCTCTCTAGCTTGCCATCACGCCCTGGGATCACGACACACCTTTTGTGCCAATCTTGTAGTACTGGGCCTGTGCTGTAGGGAGCAAGCCGCTGCCCGCCAGAGCAACTGCAAGGCATTTAACCGCCGATTTCATCGTAATCGCCGCCATCCTCGCGGATCTTCGGTCTGTCTTCGAGCGAACGGTGCGCAGACCACGCTGCTGGATGCTGCGGGATATGTCCAAACGGTACCGCGGGTGCCGCTGGATTGAAGGTCGTTGCGCGCGAGCAACGATCGCACGATAACGGGTTGAAAGGAGCGAGACTGCGCTCAAAACGATCGACAAGAACAACGAGACACCGCAACCGAAGTCTGAAGAGGAGACATCCCAGGGGCCAGAACAAAGAGGGCCCCAAGGTCTGGATATGGTGATGCGACCAGCGGCATCAGAAGCTCCTTGGCACTCTCGGTTGTCGCTTGGCAGTGCTGGGCATCGGAGGGCAGTGCAATGCTGGGCGGCGGCCCATGAGGTCCGATTGGTGCCCCATCGGCCTTCGATCAACAGCGCCGACCCTGCAATGGCCTAGCTGGTGGACCGTCGAACGGGGTGATGGCCTGGGCAAAACATTGCGACGTAATGCCCAGGTGCCAATTGCTGGGCAGGGAGCGGCGGCAAGGGAAAAGGAGAAAAGCAGGGAATTCCGTGAAGATGTCGCTCAACCAACGTCACCGACGCTTCTTTCTCGATTCTTCGATGACATGATGGCGGTCGATGCGGTTGACGCGGTTTCCACGCGATGTTCCTTGGCCCGCAACCATGGCTGAAGCGACGACGAGGTGGAACGAAGGAACCTGGAAATGGAGGTGTGATTGCTGGCAACACGAAATGCGCCAAGCCAACCGTTGCCACCTGCCAACCAGACAATTTTAGGTCCCCGTGGTCCCTTTTCAGTGCCGCCTGCGAGGACCTGCAGCCAAACTTACTGCTCTGACCACCATTTTACGAAAACCCGTATTCATCCAAATGCCCATTCCCAAGCGCCCAAGGACTGCCAAGATGCCTCCAAGACACCAAGAGGCGTTTCCCCTGAACCAAGGCAGTAGCTGCTATGCAGCTCCCGCCTCTCAGGTCCCGAGTTTCCGCACTTGGTCACTGGAGCTATGATCTCATTCGGATTGGACGCTCGAACGGGGGAACGTTTCTGGGTGCGGCGGGAGCGGCTTTTCACGAGCCAGGGCACCCTCGATTCCGGAGACCGCCCCGCATTCGGCACCCCGCGCTGGGTTTCAGTTCGCCATCCGGGCCACCGTCAACTCCGTAACTCTGGGCACGCCCGAACTGCGCATGCACCATACCGAACCCCGATGAGCGGAAGAGTTGTAAATTCGTTTCTATTTCCCTATGGCGTTTTCCCCCATGCTAATTGTTTGCGGTCTTGTCATTGTAGTAATGTATCTGCAGCAAACGTCAGCCCAGGCATCACTCTCCCTGCACGATTCCGAAGAACAAAGAACTTACCGTCTGATCCGCGCATCCGGACGGCGTCTGGTACGCATACGCGCCCGTGTTGATGAACAGCGCTTGTTTGGCGCAGACAAGCCAAGCTCCGACATTCTGCCGCTTGATGCTAGCCACGCTCCAGGTCAGAGTGTCTCCTTGCCACGCAAAGGTACCGAACGGGCTCTTGGTTGTGTTGAACCAGGTCGCGAGCGTTCGCGGCGGGTTGGCCTTGTCGGCAGGCTCCTCGACCCACAGGTACAGCGGCGGGTTGGAGGCCTTATTTACGAGTTGCCCGGATTCGATGGCGAACTGGCCTGCCGTCGTGTGCGAGTCGAGGATCGCCGTGCCGGGCAGGTTGGGCGGCTTTGTCTGGAGATACTTGCGGTAGTTGGGTGCTGAGACTGCCCGGATCCAGTATGCTCCCGACATCAGCGTCGTTGGTGTGGGAACACCTGTCGCTTGCGGCATGGGCGTAGCCACAGCGCTCCCTGCGAGGAGGGCGGCGAAGAAGAGCGGCTTGACCATTTTGTCTGGCGTTTTTCGCAAGTCCTGTGGTTCAGCGAAGGCTTTGTCAAACCGACTCTGTGGTTTCGAGACTGGCTGCAAGAATGAAGCCGCGAGACCATCCTCCGCCGAAGCCAAGTGGCTCTTTAAAGGCCGCAAGCACGTCGCTGCCCCGCCTCTGCCTTCGGAGCGACAACTTCAGATCCGGGACACCATGAGCACGCAATACTTGCAAATCTATTTGCCGGCAAGATCAAGCAGCTGTCCCAGATTTCACTTTGCCGTGGAATCAGCGATTCCGTCCCGTTAATTTGTCTTCTAGCGGTGGCATGAGTTCGGCTGTCTCCATGGGGAATCTTCCCGGTCACCGCCCGGATAAATCAACAGGCCGCTTTTATCGAAACCCTCACCGCCGAACCCTGTTGGTCAAACTCCGCTTTAGCTCGTTGGTGTTTACCGCACGCACCTGCGTACCCTTGAAACAATCTTGGCCCGAGTAGTGGAGCAGAAGCAAAATTGAAGCTATAACAGCAGTGCTGTTTCGCCGGGTACATTCCAACTCCTTTGCTGCACGACATAGGAGGCAGGCTCTCTCCTGCTTCTACTTTGTTTGCCATTCGTGGTTACACCTCCCTCGATGAAGCGCCATACAAAGTCAGAGGCTCTCAACTCCAATTCCACCTGGGACAAGTTGTTGATACGTTGGGTGGTGCGACTCTCTTGATGTCTGACAAGAGTCTTAGGATATGGCAGCAACCCGCAAGTTGTACATGCTCTCACCATCGGCCCCGGCGACACCTTGGAGCCCAAATGCTTCCCCCACTTACTGGCTCCAACAGGCTCTTGGACATTGTTTTGACAGCACTGCAAGGAACTTGTTAACACATCTTCCACCTCTCATCAGGATACTCGTCACTTACGCCATTTGCCCCATCCATTTCCTCTCCCGTTTTTCGTCGTACATTCGGCAACTCTAGACAGATCCCACTCGTCAGAACCCGGGCGCTCCACGATGACGAGGTCCTCGTCCCCTTTCCTCTCCTTCCGCGCTTCCCTAGCGATCAAGGTAGCGTACGCCCGCATCTCCCGGCGCTGTTGGACTTCTCCTTGTCTCTGCCGGGCAAGGGCGGGGTTGCGCCGTGCAGCGACGTCCGAGACGTAGGAGTAGACGCTTGGCTGAGAGACGGGACGCAGCGTGGGAAGGCCGCAAGGGGCTGTTGGTGTTGCCATTGTGGGACGAGGCGGTGGCCTTTGTTATTGCGGCGACGACGGCGAGGTTGAGGACGCCTTTGCCGGGTGCCTTTGGCGACACTAATAGGGCGTTGGTGGACTTGGGCGAGGCCTGGGCGATGCTAGTGGACGGGCTGGCTGATGTGATCAGAGTTGGAAGATTTGGATTGCGGCGGCCGTTGATGTTTGAAGGGAGCCGCAATGGTGTAGAACGACACTGGAGGAATCCTGGGGACGGAGGAAGGAGTTTGGATGGGGCACCGGGATTTATTAAGTTGGCAAACAGGAGACTGCATTCGAAGTGAATAAGTCTAAATAAACTTTGGATGAAAAAACAAATCACGCCTCAGCCTTCACCGAACATGGTTCTCGGGTGCGCCAAAGTTTGATAGACTTGATAACCCTTTTTGTTTTGTAACGCCGGGGCTTGTGGCGTGTGTGTTTTTTTCACCCTGTGTTCATTTTGGTCACATGACGGCCAAGATCCATCAAATGAAGTCCAACTAAGCTACCACGTCAACGAGCAAGCTGTACTTGACTCGGAATTTTGTCTGTTGAATTGTTTGGTTTTCATAACAGATCACCACTCTGCTAGCAACTTACCTCCATGCTCTTGCGGTGTAACGGAAGTTCACCGTCTTATATGGGCCTCTTCCCATTGTTCAAAAGCTATGTGCATCAACTAGGTTGTATTAACGAGATGACTCTTCTGCCACCTTGACTGGGCCAAGTTCACAACACCGTCCCCCCTCAGCTTTCCTTACATTTACCCACAACGGAACTTTTTGCCGGAAAAGCGTAATCTTTGCCTCCTCGTTTGAGGCCCACCGAGACGACTCTGGCCGCAACTCAATGTCAAAAGCCCACAACACCTTTACCGTCATCAACCGCAACTGCGCCCAGCTGAGCCTGCGAATCCAAGAGTCAATGTCAGCATGGTCTAAACATGAGATAGCAAGACGTACTTTCGCCCGACGCAGTCCATTCCACCTGTCCCGAACGGTTGCACCGCCCTTCTTCGATCTCCCGCAAACCTCTCATCCCCTTCCGCCCCGGGGAGCCACCTCTCAGGAAGAAACGAGTCTGGCTCTCCAAAGTTACTGTCCACATGTCCTGCCGCCCAATGCGGAACACCACAGATTGTCTTTTCCGCACGAGTCAGCATTCTTTTCCAGCTTGATTCAACTTGAATGGGGACCAGAGAACTTACACCCTCAGGCAGAAACCATCCATCCACCATCGCCCCACCCACCGGGACCCTTCTCGGGAGCCACCCCGCCAGGAACATGTGCTTTCTGAGTCCTTCTTGTATGCAAGCTGTCAGATACGACAGCTTGGCGGTCCTAGCCAGATCGATCTCACTATCGGCGGCAAAAGCCTCACGAATCTCCTCGACTAGCCGTCTGTATGCATGTGGCGTGCGCAGAAGCCAGTAGAACAATCCCGACAGTGTCCCAGACACCGTCTCAACGCCGGTTTGACAGAATAGATAGGCCAGACCATCGGCTTGGTGACGGGATAGCGAGTTGGATGTGAGGAGGGTGGTCATTATGTCCTGCCGTGGCGGGTCATTCTCATCATGGGAAATCTGCTGATGGGAGGTGAGAGTTTCTGAGGAGAGCTTCTGCGCGAGGACCCATTTGCGGAGAAAGGGGGTTAGAAGAAGGCTTTGGAATGTCGAGAATAGTGGGAGGTGATGTAGAAGCTGGAGAATGGCGAGGGCCGGCTTGCTGGCCTCGAATAAGTGGATGATTGGATGGGTGCGGTTGAGCGGGAGGCAAGCAAACGAGGAGGAGAAAGTGAGTGAACCCATTGTGTCGAAGGTACTGAAGACAAACAGCTTGTCGAGGTCGTTGGGGTGGGGGCAGTGCTGGGCGAGGGAGGCGAGGAGGTTGTTGCAGTGGTGGAGAATGAGAGGCTCTTGGGTAGCGAGGGCTGCTTCAGAAAGGGCGGTTTGCAGGAGGCGACGGATTTGGCGGTGTTCGGACTTGACGGGGGAGATGATTGAATCTCGGGTACCCATGCTTTGGAGGGCGACGAAATTGAGGTCCCGCGGAAAATCGAGCTTGCCATTGGTCTTGTGGCCTGCAATATCTTTCCATGCTTGGGGCGAGACGAAGGAGACCTCATCGGGTGCGATGCGCACGACATCGCCATACTCGTTATGGAGGTGTCGTAGATGGGCCCAATGTCTGCCGCGGATGTTGTTGTGCCAAAGCTTGGGGAGGCGAGAGCAAGCGTAGAGTCTGGGACCCGGTATTCTGCTCAGGGGGTGGAAGTACAAGTTGTGGATCACGATGGAGACCCGGTAGGCAAACAACTGTGACCTGTCAGTTTTCAGACATAAATATGAGTGGAACAGCTCACGGAACACAAGATAAGAAATATGGTTGCCGCAGTGTAAGACAGAGTCATTTCGTTGCCCGGGGATCGTGAATAGCGTGGAAAGAAAAAGGACGAACGAGGATCAACTTTCTTGCCCCGACCTTGATGATGACGTCCACGTAACCGGAGAACTTCCTCCGCATGCCAACTTACGTGCTGCCCGACTTCACCAAATTCAACGCTCGTTAGAATGCCCGAGACTTTAAGAACTCACATAAAACCGTCTGTCCACGCAGCGAAGCCCCAAAAGGGACAGCAGTAAGCTAGCTGCATGTGGCGTTCTTGGTCGCAGGGGTGTGTGGCCTCGTGACCGAGCCAAGGAGCTTCGTAATCAGCATGCCTCTGTCACTGCTTTAATGCACTCCTTCGGTGAGTGCTGGCCAACCGTGATGCAGATCACCGAACTTGACGGCGTCGCCGCAGCGTTCTAGATTTCGGACCCTTTTTGGACGCAGATAAGAAATGCCATTCGACCTCGCTATTCGTCAATATCACACTTCGCCGCGAATAAGCCCTCCCCGTATCAAGGACGGTGTCCCATTCAGCATCCAGTCAAGTTGGCGTGGGCTGAACGAAACGGTTGAGTTGTACCGCGGCACGGTCATCGACCAGACCAAGTTCCCGCTGATCATAAACTTGGCTGCATCAATCAAGATTTTGAAATCGTTCGAAACGTCATCTCGCCTCAAGGTATTCCTTGCCGCTGTGAGGAAATCTGACACGCGCTCCTTGATCAGATCCCGGCACATCTGCTCAGCTTCATCTCGACTAATCGAGAACTGCTCCATGACGACACAAATCGAGTTGAAGAACGACTTCTCTCCTCTTTGAGCAGCGAATTCCTTCTCTTTGTTGTATGAAAAGATGTCGTTCGTCAAGCCCAGGACTGCCCAAACGGGGCGACAGAGCTTTGCAGCCAGCTGTAACTCGTGGCCAGGAATGGTAAGGCCCATGGCAAACACGAGAATTCCCATGAGGAGATGCTCGCCGATATCAAGCATGCGGTATTCCAGGTACTCGTCAAGTGAAGCAAATCGGATTCGGTTTCGACGACCAGCGCCCTGTTCGAACCATTCGGCCCAGAGGCCGATTGCCGTGGATGCGGGGCCTGGATCCAAGGACAACATCTCCCTGAGGATCCTTGAGAGTAGATATTTTCTCCCTTGATCTTTTGACTTGAGAGATGGGGAAGGCCCTGCACTGGAAAGCTTCGAGCAAAGATCCCGAGCTTCGTCGTTGTGCTGGAAAAAAACAATTAGCAGATCCCAGAGCTTGGAGAAACCATCACTCACACCGGCCTTGTCACCGAGTTCGGCAACGTCGTCATGCATCGCGATGTATTCGTGAAAGTAGGCCAGAATCTCCATTCGGTCGGGCTTCGTCTCTGGGAACATGACGGAGAGGATGCTGTACACAGGGCCGAGCGAGCCTTTCACTTGTCCGAGGCAGGGGTCGACATGTCTCCTCCAGTCTTCCTGGGCCCTGATAGCACCGATATCCTCCGAAATCGTGTCTTGGTGGGCCCGAAGGGGGATGTTCTCGCAAAGGCCATGGGTTTCGTAGGTAGACGGGTCGATCTGTTTGGAGTAGACGTAGGTCATGTTGGGGATTCGCGTAGATCAACGGAGGCGAAGATCGATTAGCGATTCATGAAAACCCGAGCGGCGCCAAAGGTGTCAGATTGGTCGCTCTTATACTCGTTGGGAGCAGCTTAGACAACAGCAGCTTCCGTCCTTGGCTATTTGGACAGGCCACTAACCAGAGTTGGATGGAGGCGAAAGCTTGTCACGGCGCGAGAAAGTGCTTTTCGCTTTGTGCGGAGCCCGCCTATTGCGATCTTCCCTATCTCATCCAGGAATTATGGAGTCCCCATGCAAGACAGAGGCGAAGGGCTCCCAGCGTCGGACCGCAACAGCCACGTCATGTTGGGATTGGAATTCGAATCGTGCCCAGGTCCCAACCTGACCCTGTCGACAGGCTCCTGATGTGAAATCAGCTGAGATTGCGATTCCATCTTCACAAAGGATAAGAAACTCCAAGAAAAAGCGAAGCTGTCGGATGGTGCGGGTGGTGGTGAGAAATCCGGCACAGATGAAAGGTGCAAAGCTGCTGCAAAGCATTTGCGAAGCGAGAGAAAGCCGATGCGAGGAAGGAGTCACACTACCAGCCCCCGCAACTCCGAACTGCCTTTCCTGTGATGAAAATTACTACCACTCAACAAAAACAGCTTCTCTTTCTCTACTCCAAACATGGTTATTTTCCAGCTTCAATGTATTATCACATACTGCTCTTCTGATACCGTTGCACCCAATCGATCTGTCTATCAGCCAATGGAACGCAATCCCGGCTGCCCGGGCTGAAAATCCGGATCCCGCTGCGGCGCGGCAACAAATCCTGCTTTTTGCCCATGGGTTTATCTTGGCGGACCTCCCGCGATACTTGGCAGAGGTTCGCGGCCTGTCGTCCCTGTTGAGACACCTTTATTTATTGGACGATTTGTATCGAGACCTCGAAATGACAATTGAAGGCAAAACAGCACAACCGGCTGCTTCAGGCGATGCAGCGGACCGCGAAAACAGAAAGCTCGAGGAGCCATTGCAACACACCCCCGCGCTTGAAGGTGAAACGACGAGCGACGAGAGCAAAGCTACCCTTCATGGGTTCAGACTCTACGCTGTCGCCACTGGTCTTTACTTTGGCGCTCTCATGATGTCTCTTGATATCAGCATCATTGGGACTGTATTTTCGCCCCCCTTGCCGCGAACACCGCTTGCATCGCTGACGTCGGCTCGTTCCCCTTAGGCCATCCCATCGATCACGACGGATTTCGGCGACACATCGCAGATCGCATGGTACCCAGCAGCGTATACCTTCGCCATCTGCGCCTTCACACCTGTGGCTGGGAAAATGGCTGCTGCGTTTCCTTTAAACTGGGTCTACCTCTCTTTCTCGATGGTCTTCCTCATTGGGAGTGTCGTGTGCGCTGCAGCCCCAACACCCAGCGCGTTGATAACGGGCCGGGCCATCTCGGGTCTAGGAGCCGGTGGCGTTGCAAGTAACGGCCTCACCATTCTCGTCACCATTGCCCCAGTCAGGCTGAAACAGGTGTTTGTTGGTGTGGGCGCGGCTTGCTTTACCATCGGTTTGGTTCTTTCCCCGGTGCTGGGAGGAGTGTAAGAGAGCAATGTTGCTTGCGTCTCTGAGGAAGTCGCTGACAGTGGCGTCTAGCTTTACTGAGCGGCTGACCTGGCGATGGTGCTTTTGGTCGGTTCCCCTGGCCCGGCAGGCTTGCAACCACGCTGACTTGTCTGTTAATCAGGATCAACATTCCGTTCATTGCAGTCTCGATCGTCGTCGTCTATCTATTTTGCAAGTCTCCACCGTCTCCTACCAAAGCCGAAAATCCAGTTGCTCGAGTGAAGAGTCTCGACCTGGGAGGGTGTGCCTTGTTTGTCGGCGCCATCTTCATGCTTCTCTTCGCCCTTCAAAGAGGAGGGGAGGACATCTGGAACACATCAGTGGTCATCGGACTGTTTGTTGGCTCTGGGATCACGGCCATCATCTTCACCGGCTGGGAATATCACATGGGGGACGGCGCAATGATACCCGGCAGTCTTGCTGGAAGGAGAACGATAATCTGCACGGCCATGTTCGCCTTCTTCCACTTGGGATCGATAACTCTCGCGTCGTACTACATGCCTGAGTGGTTTCAGGCGGTTCAGGGCGTAGGGCCCCTCGAAAGCGGCGTGAGGCTACTGCCGTCTGTTCTCACCAACGTTGTGGCTGCGGTGGTAGCGAGCATGGCATGTGAGTACTCGGACAACCAGACTAATTGTACCAACTGACAACAACATGTGCAGCACGACGGCTAAGATATTACAACTACTGGTTCTTCCTAGCCCCAGTGTTTCTCTTGGTATCTTGCGCCCTCTACACACAATTCACCGCCTTCTCGACACCATCTGGCCACTGGATCGGGTTCCAGGTCATCCAAGGATTCGCCGGCGGCTTTGGAATGCAATTCTCTACACTTGCCACGCAGTTGGAGCTGAAGGACGCCCCGAAACTCATACCAGTGGGTATTGCGTTTGTGATGTTTGTGCAATACCTCGGGGCAACAGTCATGCAGACTATTGCTGGAGTCATCTTCAACAGAGTTCTGAAGGAAAATCTCACAGCTCGAGCTGGGTTGAGCGAAGCAGATGTGCAGATCCTGCTTACGGCCGGTATCAGGGGCATACGAACTGTCACTCGGCAAATCTTCCCGGACAAGTTTGAGCTTGTTTTGGAGGCGTACAATTCGGCCATCACTGCCGTGTTTGTGAGTTTTCCATCAAGACTTCGCGTCACATGCTGACAATGAAGACAGTTTGTCCCGGTTGGAGCCGCTGTCATGGCGCTAATGGTAGCGTTTGGCATCAAATGGAACGTCATCGAAGGCATGGAAACGGAGGGCAACCCTGCCTCCGGGGAAGAGATCAAAGATTCGAAAGCCTGACAACAGGCGCGCAAAAACTATCCTTTATCATTTCGGTAAAAGAACAACCAGCCCAATCCCGTGCCAACTCCGGTCGACGCCTCCATTACTTTTTCCAAATTACTGCTTCTGCTTCTTGGAGAATCTCTTGTGGGCTCCCGGGGCCGTTCTCACGCAAACTGTATAGTTCTCTCCGGTCTCCGCAACCGCGTGCACAATCACGTCCTCTCCGAACGGCCACTGTCCCTTCTCATCCTCCGAGTCTCTCTCGTCGTACTGAGAGAACCCCTGCTTGTCCATCTCGGCCAGCGCCACCTTCGCTGCTGATAACGCATCCGCTCTTCGCACATAGCATCCCTCGATCTCGGTGGTTTGGTACGCCCCGCTCTTGTCCTGGTTGTAGTCTATCTTGGTCTGCAGGACGTAGTGCAGGTGGTTGAATCCCTTGGGGAACTCCAAGGTTTGGTTTTCTCCCTCGGGAAGACTCTCGTTGTTTGGCGTCGTATCGAGACTCACTGTGAAAGCCTGGCCCGCGGGGGCTTTAGCGTAGACAAAGACGCCGTCGCCGTGGGTCCATTTTTCAGCGGGAGTATCGGCGCGGCTTGCGTACTCGGCGAAGTCGTCGGGTTCGTACCCGAGGCTGGAGAGAGCCTTGAGCGAGAAAGCCTTTGCGGCCTCAAGCGTGGTGTGGGTTCCGAGGACGTAGACGTTCCGTGTTGAGCCCGAGGTGTCGACGTGATAGTCGATGACGGTCAGGATGGTGTGGAAGAGGAGGTCGGGAATGTTACCCTTGGCTGCTCCGTTGGACATGGTGTTGGTCTGCTCCGGTTGTATCGTATGGGTGTGGTGTTGGTAACGTCGTTGTACTCGCTTCGGGTCGGGGGTCACAACGACGGGTATGGCTGTAGGAGGGGGCTATTATACCTGTGGCTATCGCCCGGATCGTATGCTGAGGAGATGACAGCGTGATTACAAGGTGAGAAGGAATTTGATCGGACAGCGAGATGGCATGATATTTCCGCTCTGGGTCTTACTGAGAGGGCAGCTTCGTCATTTTTTGATATGCCGCCCGTCATCGGCGCTTCATCCGTGCGAGCCCCCAAAATCCAACTCAGGTCTGCCCAAACTTCTGTGGTCGGTTGGGTCACGTTATTCGAGCCTCGAATATCATAGGGCCGAGTGCGACGAATTCGTGGTATGATTCCGGTGATTTTCTTTCTTGATCAGCTTGCGGTGGCCTGACATTTCATTCAATCACAGAACAGCCGACGAAGCGGCAACACGCGGCAACAATGCGGAGATGCGGAGAAGACCACCATCAGCACAACTGCTTTCCTGTGGCCGAGCACCAACCGCCCTGCAAGTGCTCTGCAGGCGGCTGCAGGCGGACAGCTATGATGCCCATACAGTGCACATGATGCAGCATTGACATCAACCCTCTGGCAATTTTACCTGGGGGAATTCCTCAACAACCAACACAAAGAAAAACAAAGAGACCTCCATTCAAAGGAAACGCCTATTGTAGCTGCCAAATCCATTTCCACGTCCCACTGATACCCATTACAAAACCACCATTGCAACAACCATGGCAGCCTTCATCACGCGCCACCTACCACAACTCTCGGCCCCGCGCCAGCTCTCCTCCATTCACGATGACGGCCTCAAAACCACAGTCATCCCCCCTCTCCCTCTCAACCCTCCCTTACGCGTCGTGAGCCCTTCCCCTCCCTCCGAACCCACCTCCCCCGCCGCCCCTCCAACGCCCACCCACGTCCTCGACCCAGACACCCTCCACCACTTTCTCCACGCATTCCACGAGCACTACACCACCTCCCCGCAGACTACCACCAGCGCATCCGGGGCAGGGACATCAACAACCCACCCGCACTTTGACCTCGTCGAATCCAAAACAACATATACCATCTACGGCGAGCTCCCCGGACTCAAACGCAATGACATCACCGTCGAAACCAACGATCTCATGTTCACGGTTACCATTTCTGGTGTGCTACGACGGAGCATCCCCACGGAAGTGGAAAACCTAGAGGAGCTGGCGGAGCAGTATGGCGGGGAAGACGACGGGAAAAATCCAGAAGAGGGGTTGTACTGGCATGTGAAGGAGAGGGAGGTGGGAAGGTTCAAGAGGGAGTTTCAGCTGCCGGTGGGGTTGGGGAATATGGCCGGGGTCAAAGCGAGTATGGAGGATGGATTGTTGGTGGTGAGTGTGCCGAAGACGGTGGCGGAGGTGTACCGGGAGGGCGTGCAGCATCGGCGGGTTTCGGTGGGGGAGGGGAGTGGGAAACATGAGTGAGGAGGTTTGATGGGAAGGACGTATGTGATGATAGATTGTAATGGTAGGCTTGATATGATTTAGTTCGGTTGATATCTGTTTTGTATGTGGGACTATGCGGCCAAGTCGAACTTCTCGCCCACCAGCTCTTCACTGAGCTTCCACAATCGTTCAGCCGAGACGGGATTTTTGGCGTGCGGCGCTGGTTCGGCGAATTGGCAGTCGTTCAGGAAGAGCCCTTTGATCTCTAGGGAAGACTTGTCAGTGTCCATCGTTGCTGTGAGGAGATTTGGCTTACCGTTCAATGCAGGATCTGTTGCCGCCACAAGCGTTGTCGACGCCCCCTGGTCAGCATTCTTCCAAAATGGAATGACTTTGGCAAAGGTTGCCTCCATCTCCTCGTCGTTATCTCTGCTCAAGTCCGTCGCGATGGCTTTGTCGTTGCCTGTCAGCTTTTGTGTCATCTGCCAGAGCTTCAAAACACTCACATCCTGGATGCAGCGTATAAGCTGAAATGCCCTGCTTCGACAAGTGCTGTTGAAGATACAGGGTGAACAAGATGTTGGCCGTTTTCGATTGCCCGTACGCCACGATACCATTGTATCCGTCTTCGGTTGTTCTGGCGAAAGCCCCCGCCAGCGGTTTGACGTGATCCTCCTCTGGCGGTACCTCGTTGGACTGAAGGTTGTAGTCGGAGAAGCGAATGGGCGACAGACGGTGTCCAGCACTCGTCAGGGAGACGATACGGGTGGCACCCGGTGCGTTTGTCTTTGCAGCATTGCGCATCAGAGGCAAAAGCAAGTTGGTGAAGAGAAAGGGGCCAACGTGGTTCACCCCAAACTGCATCTCGATTCCCTCAGCGGTGGCCTGGCGTGTGAAGATGACAAGAGCAGCGTTATTCACAAGAATGTCCAGGCGGTCAGTCAACTTGGCTACCTCAGCTGCCGCTGCACGGACGGACTTCTGGGAGCCCAAGTCCAGAAGGATCGTCTCGACGCGAACTCCGGGGTGCTTTACGCGGACATCGTCGGCGACAGCTTCAAGCTTTGATTTGGTTCTGGACGCGAGAATTAGAAGCTCTGGGGCTTGAGATGCGAATGCGAGGGCTGTGGTAGCACCAATGCCGTTGGGGCCGACACCCGTGATGAGAACTTTGGAAGTCAGTATCGATTATCTGGCCAAGGGAGGGAGCTCCAACTTGTTTTCCCTCGAATATGGTCCGCAAAGGTCTTTGCAACTTCGGAACCCGCCGTCTTCTCATTGTATTCGGAATGTGAAGTCATCTTTGCAATGCTCAAGGGCTGAATGGATGATCGGCAGTTCGAAAGTGAAGAAGACAATCTGAGAAAACGGCCCTGGCGGCTCTGATGTCTCGCATATGCTGGGCCTTGGCTCCTCCTTAATAGCCACACGGTCCAGTGTCCAAATACCCGCAAACCCGGCAGTTATCACGAGCTGGAGCTCGCAAAGCTGCCAAATCCCTTGTGTTACCCCGCACTGTGGCAGCCGGGACTCATCGGGGAAATTTGGAGACCAGGGGAAACCTCGTCCGCCCTGTCGCTATCTCGACCCGGCTTCCGCTAGTCTGGGCCCGGTCCGGTGGTATTTCTGCAGCCGCAAGAGCGCCGCCGATTGCTGCGCTTTGTGCTGCATCAACTTTGGTGTCAGCCCTCTTTCGCCTCTCAACCTCGTCAACGCCAACATTTCATTGTCACATCTGTCACTTACTCAAAGAAATGCATGTTGTTCTCAGTGTATGTTCTGTATTTCAAATTTAGTCTTTCTGGACAACAATACCTGTTGTCCGTTTGTTAGTTTCGGCTTCCTTCACGGAACTTCATAGAAGTCGAGTGCAGCTCTCTCAGCCGTCGAGAACATCGGAGGCCTCAAGGCTTATGCGAGTCTGTCTCAGGCTAGGTGTCGAAGTTCTGTGGACCGAACTTGGCGTTGGCGGCGCCTTCCAGAAGGTCCTTCTGGTCGTCGTTGAGGCGCTCCCAGTTAGTCCGGTCAACCTGAAACTCCGTACCGTACTCCTCGCGATATGTGTAAGTGAAGATGCGCCTATCGGCATCGGCATCGGCAGCATCGTCAACAGCGACGCCATCAGCGGCATCAGCGCCATCATCAGCGCCATCAGCGGCATCATCAGCGGCATCATCAGCGGCATCAGCGCCATCAGCAGCGGTGTCTACAGCGGCATCAGCAGCGGCATCGGCGACTTTGCTGTCGGCCGTTACGCCGCGGTGCTGGAGCCTTGGCGTGGTACATATGCTTGCCGGTGAAGGAAGCACGTACCAGTTGGACCCGAAAGCCCGGCTCTCGGCTTTGGCTCCTGGCTGGGAAGCACCCTCAGTCTTCAAGGTGAGCGGCGGCGCAGGCTTCCTGTGAATGTCCGAAGCGGGTGTCTGTCCTGCCTGGAAAACAGCTTCAGCACTGTGATCGCGATTGGCATCGAGCGCTTCAGGAAGTTCATGAGGAAGACGAGAATCGCCAAGGTCAATCGAGGAAAAGGACTTGCGGGCAGAGTTAGTCATGACAATCACCTCGCTTGTGGCAGTCGGACCCGCAATCATCGGCCGCTCCACAATCACCGTCCGCCTCCGAGCCGCTCGCACAGCACGTGCTCGCTCCTCATCGGAGAGAGGCGGCGACGGCAGCTGTCGAAGGTTCGATGTTGGGTCGGTCGGCACAGCGATGCTCTGGAGCTCTACTGTCGGGGGCTCGATGTTTCTCCCTGATGTGTGCACCGGAAGGCGTGGCTCGACCCACTCCGTGGCGGATGCTAGCCGCACACGGAAGCAAGAAGTGAGGAAGAGCCAGAGCTTCCAGATAGCATGCGAAAAACCGCTCCGGGCGACGCTCGAATCCTGTTCCGCCATGGTTTACGGTTTGTGAATGGTGTTTCCGTCGACGATGGTGTGGTCACTTGTGATGCTCCAAGAAAAGCGAGCAACCTCAACAAAAAGCAGTCCGGCGAGCGATGGAAATCCAAATCTACCTGGGAGCGCCTGAAGTGTGGTTTTTACATGATTTTCGCCCGGAGAGAAATGTCTGAACAGTACGAGAGGATTTGAAGAACCCATAGATTTGTCATACACGGCTATTGTGTCGATAGCCATAAAGGAGCTGTCAAGCGTCTGTTGGCATTTCTCTCTTCTTTGTTCGGGGAACAGTCGAAGAAAAGGGAAACGCTAAAAGCGGTTAGCGCGTCCCTGCGTGGGTCTTTGGGCGCCGTCGTATTGGCCCGTGCCAACCTGGCAATTAAGGTTCGATCGCGCATCTGCGCCTCCACGCGTTTGGTAATTTGGCTAGGCCGTCACCTCGCAACGACAGCAGTCCATCTGCTTCTCTCCCTTGCGACATCGCGCCACCAAGCCGACATCATGTCCAGCTTGCCTGATGAGGAAGAAGTTGCAGGCCTTGTCGTTTTCGATGATTCGGACGAAGAGGATGCCAGCGCGGCCAAGCACGAATCTGCTTCTGATGCCGCATCAGAGTCTGACTCGGAAGATGAGCTTCAAAACAATCGCCTACATGTATTCGACCTAGAGGCATCGGAAGAAGACAACGATTCAGACCAGGAGGAAGACCACGAAGAAGATGGAGACGACGAAATCCGATTTTTCCCGCAGTTTATGCGGCTCCCTATCGAGCTTCGATATAAGATTTGGGAGCTCTTCTCTCCTGAACTAACGGCGGCTGGACGTGTTCTTGAGGTCCCTCGCAACGGCAACACATTTATTCTGGCGAACCAGACGGCATCCTCGAGGGCAGTTTTATCGACTCATCGCGAGAGTCGGGAGTTCGCTCTCAAGACCCTCCCGGATCTCTTGCCCATGCCTCACGCCAGATTCTCCGGGTTCGATCCCCAACCACTGTTTATCCGTTTCAACAAAGAAAAAGACATTGTTCTATTCCCGCGAGTCAATCTGGTCCGATTCGCAATTGAGACTCCTCCCACTCCGGATTTCCTGGATCAAGTACGCAACCTTGCTCTCTGGCTGCATCAGTTCGACTCCCAAGCCAGCATCCCTCGCCCAATATCGGTCACTCCCCAGTCGCCGCCTAACCTCCATTTTCCAAACCTGAAGAACTTGTTCTTCCTCGAGGAAGCCAGCTCGTGCCCCTGGAAGGTCCTCCGCTGGTGTGGATCAGACAAGGTCAAACGTTCCCTAGTCACCCAGTACCGGGAAACCATAGAAGGCGTTGTTCAGTTTGTTCACCGCGAGATGTACTGCTGGCCAGACCTCGAGAAGCACCGCGACTTTGCCGAGCACGAGATCCCACTGGTTCAATTGTGGAGAAATAACATCCTTCCGGGGTATCCAGGGACCGATGCCGATTCTTCCGTGGAAGAGCAGCTCAAGAAGCTGTCCATTTGGCCGTTGATCTCCTTTAATGACGACGAGATCGACCGCTTGGAGCGTTTCCGTGCGTCCAATGGGGCCGGGGAAAGCTGGGATTCCGAGTCCTCTGACGACGACGATTCGGGGGTCGATGACTACGAGAGCTCGGGGATCGACGACGAAGAAATTGCAGAGGACTCGGAAGACGATGTGGATGAAGACGATTTGTTGATGGCTGGTGGTGAGCAAGACAGCGATGAGGATGAGGAGCGCACGTCTGAGTTTGGTGGCTTCTCGCCATTGCAAGGGCCGAACGGCATCGTCGACTTGGCGGAGGATGGTCATTTTTCCAGTCCTGAGCCGGAATCCACGACAGTTCAGGGAGAATCCGATGAGTCTGACTCCGATGAGCCAGTCGCCCGCCAGGCCCGCATGAAGTCTTCACGGAAGCGTGTTCTAGACGAGTCTGACGAAGATGAAGAGGACTCGGAGGACTCGGCTCCGCTGAGAAGACAACCGCGAAAACGAGCACGTCATGCTCACCGCGTGGATGACACTGATGAGGACGATTCCGACGATCAGGGTGGGAAGCCTTCCGGCGGGGATCGCGACGAGTCAGGCGAAGAATCAAGCGAGGGGTCAGAAGAAGAATCAGATGAAGAGGATGCTCCGCCGAGAACCATGTCCTTGGCAGAGAGGCTCCAGTTGCATCGCCGCCAGAATCCCGTTCCAGATGAGCAAGACTCCGAGTCGAGCGGCGACTTTATAGACGAGGATGCCTTTGCCATACCGGGATACACAGACTTTGACGACGACGATGATGGCGAGGATGGTGAAGATTACCCCAAGGATGGTCAGGAGGAGCTGATGATTGATCTGAACGAGGAGGACGAGTATGAAGATTACTAGGTTGCGACAAGACAGTTTTGATGTGGTTACCAGTCCACTGGCGTCAAGACTGTCAGCAGATTTTTAATCAGGTAGAGTTGTGCCAGCAACGGCCTTCAACATTGTCAGCACAACACCGTCTAATTAGACGCCTCCCACCAGAACAACCACATGCAGATTAACCTTGGATCATTGTGTTTTGCTTTGTCGATACGAGCCCTGTTCATGCTGTTCGTGATAGTCCATTCAAACCATCTTCCTGCTGAGCGTGTTTGATACTCTCATATGAGCAGGGCATATCCAATCTACGAAGGACTAGTAAATCAGAAGATTGCATCACTTCAAGTTTGCCATGTATAAAGGGTTGTTTCCCAAGGTAATGCCAGTGTTTCTACGTTCGCTTGTTACGGCCGCAGCAACCTCCCAGCCTGTTTGCCTAGGAGGTAGGGACCAGGAAGTGACTATGGACGGCGGGCATATAACTAGGGTGTATGGCTGGCTCTCAGGACAGCCTCCCCTACCTCGCCGCAGTCGGTGAGTCTTCCTTGTTTCTAGGGTGAATAAGGGCCGCGGCTTCAACTATGTGACTGCTGCGGTCGGGTACCTACTCAAAGGACAGTGTTTCGGATAGATTCCAGAGAGCTTTTCACACAGGCGTGACGAAGTGAGCTGATCCTTCATCCCTTCATGAGCTCTTTAGTTCACTTTTTGATCAGTGTGCAATGCCCATGTCGTCTGAAGGCCGTTCACGCAACCAAGTGGACCGCTTGATAGCCGGTGAATGATCACCACAGCGTCACCAGCATGAAGAATAGAACCGTCAGCTGCCTCGTCGAGTGAAGGGATGAACTATCATCGGTGGCTGATGGCTCACATTGACGTCAGATAAGCACTTTTGCTTTCAAAATGCGAGTTATCGTTTGTTTTCATCTTCACTTCTTGATGAGATTAAGGCATTCACCAAGACATCACACTGGATTCAACGGCGTTAACCGTGATCATTCACCGAGTTCACGATTTTAGAGAACCAGATCCACTTCCAGCAACATCAGATGGGTTTGGAATATATATTGAGGGCTCCCTCTTCCACAGCACTCTTTCTCAAACACCACACTTCCTCACTCTTCTCACCTTCCACAACCTCCTCACTCGCCATCAAGCCAACCACGCTCGCTATATACCCCCATCTTGCGACTGCTTTTCAGCTTTTCACTCATTTCACACACGAACATCACGACCTCATCATTCAAGATGCAGTTCCTCAATATTGGTTTTGCCACAGCGGCCCTGCTCGGCATGTCCGTCGCCAACCCTATTTCCCCCACGGTGACAGCCAACAGCCTCAACCCCTTCGGCTTCCCCGAACCCAGCTCCGTCCACAGCGTCCAGTCAACCGTGGCCCCTCCCGAGCCAACCAAGCCTGCCATCGTCGAGGCGGCCGCAGCTGCCCTCACCGAGATGGTCGTGCATGTCACCAACCAAGCAGGCGTCGACATCTCGACCCACCACGTCAAGGCCTCGGCCGCCCCCGAGGGCCTCATTGATGGCGGCGGTTCCGGTATCCTGCCCAGCGCTGCCGTCGGAAAATTCACCATCAAGAATGGCTACCACGGCACCATGTTTGCAAACCGGTTCGACTGGGGCCAACAGGGCACCAACACCCCCGAGTCGCAAGTCGAGGTCAACTTCCAGCCCGAGAAGAAGGAGGAGACTGATCCGAAGGTGACCATCGAGGTGTCCTACGTCGTAGGGTTTACGTACCCCATTGTTTGTTTCTGCAGCGACGGCGCCTTCCAGAGCGGGTGCGACATCAATCTCTGGGAGTACAAGAAAGCCGATGGAACGCACAACAAGTGCCTGGAGGAGAACACGGTTGGGTCTTGTGTCAACCCTGCGGGCAAACCGGAGAACCAGGATGACAGAGATCCGTTCTTTGCGCCGTGCGCCGTGCGCCGGAAAGGCGTATACATTCCCTGCCGACAATGCTGCAAACGCGCACGACAAGTGCTCCACTGGAATCTTCAACTGCACGAGCCTCGCCAACGGTAAGTTGCCTTGAGTTGCCGTGGAAACGAATCACAGGGTGTGGAGTGGAGGTGATGATGGGAGGCTTTTGGGAGGACGTTGGAGGGCGGAAAAGACCTGCGGATGAGTCAACACCACAGCATCAATAAATTTCTAATTGCTACCAAACCGCGCCACATCCCCAGTAAACCACCTCGCAGTGCTCTCCAACAAAACCATATGAACAAATTCCTTACCAACCCTCCCTTTGCCTCTCCCCCACCCCCAACCCACCCAGCAACTCCCCCCTCACCCGCTCCAAAACCCACTCCATCCTCCCCCTCCCAAACCTCGCCCCATCAAACACCACACTCAAACACAACCTCCCATCCCACGTATGCACCATCCACAGCTTCGTCCCACCCATCATCGTATCCGCAATCCACACATCCTTCACTCTCACCTTCCCCTCCCCGCTCCCGTAGCTCTTCTTGATGTACCGATCAATCACCCCCAGCGGACTAACCAGACCAGCTGATTTTGTGAGGTCGGCGGTGGATATACGGTCCCCAAGGAGTTGGATTACGGTTGGGTAAGAGCTTTTTCTTTCGGCGTCGAGGGTGGGTGGGGGGTGAAGGGCTTCCGTCATGCGGCTGGCTAGGGGTATGAGACTTTCTTTGGGGTTGGGATTGAGGGGTATTGCGACGGGAAGGAAGGCGTGGTAGCAAGATATTTGCTGCTTTGGGTTGAAGGAGCCATCGGAAGGGAAGTATTGGCGCATGTCGATGGTGGAAAAGGTTGTTAGTCCTGAAGGGGTTGATGGATTGTCCGGGGTGGGTTTGTCGAGGGCGAGGGCCAGTGCGGCGAGCCATGCTGAGGTGAGTGTGATGTTGTGGGCTTTGCAGGCGGCGAGGACAGCCGAGGTTTCGGATTCGGAGAGGGGGAGAGCTGAGCGGATACTGCGGCTTTGGGGCAAAAGCTGTTCGGGGAAGGGTTGGTTGAGTTGGTTGGGTGTTGGATCTGGTATAGTGGCGGGGGTGAGTTTGGACATAGGGGCTAGCCACTTCCTGGCAGTAGATACGTCTTCTTCAGAGGGAGTCAGTGGGAGGGACATGAGATCGTCCATGGCGGGCGGGAGACGGGCCCATTCTTCGCCAAAGACGATGACAGACGGGTCACGGAGGGATGGGGCGGTGAGAATGGTGAGAAAGCTGTCGAAAAGGTGGAACACGCCCCGCCCGTCGATGTGCTGGTGCTCGGCCTGCAGCACGATCTGGTGTGATGTATGTGCCGCGTTGGGAAGGAAGTGAAGTGTCATCATGGCGGCGCGCTGGGCGGTTCCATATATGTCATCCGCCGTTGTGCCAGTGGGGTGTCTCTTGAACGTTGCATCCTCCCAGTCAGAGACTTCCTTGGAGGTGGCCGGAATGGTGTAGATCTTTCCAGTTGGGTCTGAGAGCCCTGCGATGCCGGGATGATGGAACCGTAGAGCACGCCACGTCTCACGAAGACGAGCCCTCCAACAAATCCTCAGGCGTGTTCCCTACATCGAGTCCCAGGGTCGCAATGATGGTGAATGGGGTCGCCTTCCCTTCTTCGCCCAGAAAGCGAATGAAGAAGCGCTCCATGAAGCCATATTGCTGTTCATAAGTGCCGTCAGTAATTTTGACCCACGGGAAACTTGCCATGATGAAGTGTTTTGCTGCTCCAGTCATTTCCAGGGCCGACTCCTCTGAAAACAGCAGACGAACCGTTTCCTTTTGAAAGACTGTGTTCTCATCACATCGCATATCACTAATACGAACTGAAGGCTTACTCAGGCCGTCCCAAGGCAATTTGATCGAGGACGTGCTTTCGCAGGCAGCAGAAACAGAAAATGCCGAGATTGTCTCTGTACAGGCTCGGTGGCCAGATCAGTAATCGATATACGTTGTAGGTGCCGTGAATCAACCTCGAAAACGTCAGCACGATATCGTCTGGCTGGCCTAACGAATGCCAATCAGCGGTGAAGGTAAACCCCCTTGATAGCCTACGGTCCACGGTCCACTACGCAGCAGCCCAGCTCAAGGAGGTTGGCAGTTACCATGGGAGTCAACCGCCGCGCAACGCAACCCTCCTGTCAGCTCCCCTACCACCCGTCCCCACCAGTCTTCGCCAACTCGAACGCGTCGGCCGCTCTCCAAATCTCCCTTTCCATATCATGCTCCACATCCGCCACCTCCATGGCCAAGCGCACTACCATCCTCAATGCATGCTCCCTCCCCATTCTCTCTCCCAGAGGAGGGCACAAACTCTTCGGCACCTTGGGACGACGTTCCTTCCCATCAACTTCTACCCGGGTGGAATCTCCCATTTTGATGAGCTGGGGTAGATGCTTTCGCTCGGGTCGCGGGAGGGCACATCGCGGTATGCCATCGCCGAGATGCTTCCAGAGCGTCTTGTAGGTGGTCGAGAGTTTGGGGTAGGGGAAGGAGGTTCGGGCGAAGTGAGGCTCGATGGTGGACTTCTCCCAGTCAATTATGGCGCGTAGGGCACCAGTAGATGTGCTGACAAGGACGTTGTTGGCGTGAGGTGAGCCGTGCTGTGAGAGTGTGAGTTAACGGGTTGTGGCCAAGCGAGAGAGGTGGGAACCTACGTGAAGAAAGGGCCATGTGTTTACTGAAGGGTCGTAGACAGTTGAGAGGCCAGCGTCCCAGGTTATTAGGCTGGGGATGAGCTTCTTGCGAAAGGTCTGGATGGCTGCACTGATGGCTCTGATCTGGTAGGTGGTGTACCAGGTTCCGCGTCCGGTAGGGCCATATTGGAGGTAATTGTCTGTTGCGGCGATTTCGGCCTCGAATACGCTCAGTATACCGTCGAGATACTCGGGAACATTGAGAAAGGGTCCGCGGCGGATATCAAGATATCGAGTTCGATATCCGACCCAGAAATGGGGCGACACCATGGGACCCACGAAATATCCTTTTCCACCCTCTGAGGTGTCTCCGCCATCCCAATCATAGTATAAACTGCCGATCTTATCCCAGGGAGCCATTTTCAGCTTCTGGAGGTGGACGTTTTGCACCGCGTCAATAACTCCCAGTGCGTACTCGGCCGTGTTCTTGTCAATTGCCATCGGTTGCACCCTGCTCTAGAAGGTTTGAACTTCCTCCAGACATTCCATGAACATGGTCTCGAGGCCAAATGGGGCGGTACCGCTGGAATCAAAGCATAGAACTCGCGGGACAGGAAGACCCTGTTCACGTGCGAATGTCATTGTCGCAACTTCGCTCTCCAAGATGTAGTATGGATCCTTCGGCATTCCAATGCGCAGGAGAGCGTTGTTGGGCAGCAGGAAAGGAGTCGCTCCTCCAACACGGCAGGGCGGAGTTTGAGTTTCGAAGACTACCTGCCTGGCAGGTTTGCTTTTGTCGCTAATGCTGGTGTTGTCCGGCGCGTTCTCTGTGTTCCTGAGGTTGCCGTTGCGATCTCCAACAAGGTCGACAGGTGCATTGTAGGTGATTCGAAACAATTGATTGTTGCCTCCGGCCTCGAAAAAGGTGATAAAAAAGGTTTCCGATGGGATACATAGGACGCCCTGTCGCAGATAGTATTGCATGAGGTCATTCACCGTTGCCGTGGTCACCTTCATCTTCCATTCCGGGGATTTCCACCCATCAGAGCGTGATGCCTGATTTTGCGTGATCCATAGGTCCTGGGTTTCCTTGATTTCGACCGGGCTGCGAGGTTTTGATGGCAGTAGACGCCTGGGGCGCTTGAGAGCAGTGTTGTCAACGGTCTGACCCATCCTGCTGCACCAGTTGGAGAGAGCGGCAAGTGACCGTTAAGGGCTGCGCAAGGACAAAAAGAAGTTCGATGAACAGAATATAGAGGAGGGGGAAATTCACAGTCGGAATGTGGGGTGGTCAAATCGAAGGCTCCCACCGGTCACAAATTGGTGTGCCGAGTGGGTCCCTGTGCTGTCGTGTAGACAAGACCAGGGGAGACGGTCAAATATCAAACATCAGACGGATTTGATCACAAGGGAAGAGAATGTCAGCAAACTAGTGTCAAACAAACTTGGCTCAACGGACAGCATACTTTGCCCCCTAATGTGCGGCCATGAAGTTGCTCATCTCAGAGCTGTACTTTCCCCATTTCACAATTCCAACCCCCTATGTGGGCCTGCAGTATAACATCCCGCTTGAAGGGTTGGGCACATGATACCAAACCTACCTACATGGTCACAGTCGGCGTCAAACGTGCTCAGAGGCTGCAATAACTTGACAGAAATAGACCATCCCAAGACTGTAGTTACATTTGAACAAGCAAAACTTCCTATTCTACCCCTGAGGACAGCCAAAACACGGCTCGCTCAAAGAACGCTGCACCGCCCGACTCGTCACAATGACGGACCATTCCAGTCCTCCCTCCTCAGCCGACCAAACCATGCCTGCTTATGGGGGAACGAAATTTCCCTCTGCTTCGTGAAGCCTGCAAACTCAAGATGCTGGATAAACCTGTGACGTATGTCAGTCTTTGTCATCGTCAAAGAAAGAATGCGTCGTACCTCGCATTGTCGATCCTAGGCTCCAAGGACAAGCTCATCGTCCTGTAATCCGCCGTAAACGTCCAGTGCACCAAGCTTGTAAGCCAGCTCTGAACACGGCCACGCGCCCATTCCTCCCCGATAAGCACATGGACGCCGCGATCCCAGTCATCAGCAGCACCCCCACCGATGTACTGTCCGAGGATGTCCTCCTTGACCCAGTAAAGCTCAAAATACCCGAACGGAATGCCATCCCACATGCCAATCACGGGAAAGCTGTGCCTGGACTTTAGCGCTTTCTCTAGGTTTTCGGCCGCGTACTTTCCCCAGAACGCCGAGACCCGGGGGTTCGAGTACCACCGCTGCAGCAAATCCACGTCAGATCCAGGCTTGTGATCCGGCTGTGTAGAGGACTTCGGTCCGACGGGCCCCATGTATGGTAGCGGGTGGGGGGCGAGAGACGCGACGCGGAATGAGAGGAATTGTCCGACAGAAGGTATATATCTGTTGTAGAAGATCTCGCCCATCCGTGGCGGTTTTGGCCTGACAGGGTGGCGGACGTTGTTGGTAAAGGTGTATTGTAGAGGTGCAGGCGGGTAATACGTCGGAAGATGCGAGGTGCTGAAATAGGGGCCGATGGGGAACGAGGGCATGCTCGTCAGCGCCATCGGAGGCACAGGCCCTGGCGTTTCGAGAAGATCCGGATGCGAGAAAGGAGATGAAAGTGTCAATTCGCTCATTGAAGGCGATACAGGCCGGCTGCTCGATGGGGACCCGGGATGCGAACCGTAACCCTTGACGTTTGGCTGAAGACTGAACAGGAACAACCGGCCGGGTATCTGCCAGAACATCTTTTGGGACACAAACATGTCATCCCATGTCCCGCCGCCATCGAGAACCGCGGTTCCCACAGACGAGTCGAGGCTTGCGATCAGACCCATCCGTTCCAACTTGGGCAGCAGATTCTTTCCACGAAGCACTCCGTCTCTCAATATGCGGACCCTCCACTCGCCTATCGGCCGACCGGCATGCGGTGTGTCCTTGGATGCATCGTTCGTCAGCGTGGTTGAAGGTGGTGGTTGATGGAAGTACCAATAAAGGGTTGCCCAAAGCATCATGGCCATCTGGCGTGTAGGGCTTGCTGCTGGCTTGAAGTCGTTGCTGGACGGGTTGGAGAAGGACGAGATGAACAGGCTGTCATGGTGAAGTGATGGTTTGGTAAATTTGTGGGGGGGTCGTCGTGCTTCGGGTTTTCCAGAACTACCAAGTCCATCATCCTGGCATTGTTCCGAATCCGGACTGCCCTCCTCCTCTCCGCCATCCTCCGTGTGGATAACGATTGTCCAGCCGACCGGGAACGCGTTGTGGTGTGTGTTGAGATTGTTGGATTTGAAGAACACACCGGCGAATACGGGCGTTACGGTAATTGTCTGCCCATCGGGCAAGTAGATGGTTTGAGGGGCCATTGAGGGGTATTCGGCTTGTGGATGGCTCTGCGGAGGCGATTGTGGAGAGATCGTGCCGCGGCGGCGGCGCTTATCGAGGGCTATCGCGGCGTTAAATGGCTGTCGATGACGGATGCGCCCTCGTCGGAGCTTCCTTTACGTCAATTCAGCGCCCATTCCTCTGCTGAGAGGACATGAGATTGTCGCGTGTCCTCACTTGCCAGTTGCCTTCATGGCTGGCGGTGGGGTGTGGAGGGGCAATGGAGGGGCAGAGCTCTCGTGTCGTCGTTCGTCGTGCAGCATGGCCAAAGCTCCCGCGCGTCCGTCTCCCGAGACCTTGCCGATCACCCCACCCAGACTGACGCCACTCTTGCATCTCCGGCACTGCCAAACAGGTCACGCTGCCACGATTTCATTGTTCTTGATTCTGTGCTTCAATTCGTACCATGGAAACGTCTGGTTGATAATTCTGTTTGCTTTACACCTACACAAGTGCAGTGGGCAGTCTAGTATTTTCACCAGCAAGAAAGTACCCTCCAGCCACCGGGTGGTCCCCTGTCCTCAGGCTTGGCCCCTAATCCTTGTCTTTCCTGTCCTTGCCCTCGCTCTTTTTCTCCTCGGTCAAACTTTCGTCCTCTGCCTTTTCCGAAGAGCGCCTCTTGTCTTTGCGTTTGGATTTTTCCTCATCCAGAACCTCCTTCACCTCCTCGCCCACATCTTTCGCCTCGTCCCAGTCGACGTCGTATTCTAGCGCAATCGCCTTGATTTCGCTGCGCAGCGCATTCGCCTCACCGACCAATTGCTCCCATCTCTGGATGTCAAAACCCCGAGCTTCGTACAACGCGTTCTGTCGCCGTGATACCGTCACATTCATTGCTGCTTTGTAGGAAAGGTCCCTGCTGATGTATAGAAACCACAAGTACCCGCCCATTATCGTCGTCAAACCCGCGAGATACGTGACAGGCTCAACGAGGTCCCACCCGGCGTCTGTGTGGAAAGAACAATAATACACCACGGCCCACCACCCCGTCAGCAGGCCGAAACCCCCCTTGGCCAAACGATGTGCGGCGCGATGTGCAAGGAGGTCACACTCTCGCTTGATATGTGACAGGCGGTCCAGCTCGTGGCTCATCCTCTTCAGGCGCGCGCGCATGTAGTGCGTCCGGTCGTTGAAAGAGGGCACGCTGACCCGCATCTCGAAATTATACCCCTCGACTTCGATAGCGAATTCCCTCCCGCGCGCCGCGTCCCGGATAAAGTCGCCCATCTCGGTGCTGCTGCTCCAGCGAACCCAGTTCTTCTCCGAGCTCTTCCGCTCCGGCCCTTCATGACCGAGCCCCGAGTATGATGCCACATGCGTTAAGCTGCTAGCCTTCTGCTTATCCTTCTCCCTCGCCTCCGATCTTGATATGGGCTTGTTATCATGCTGGTCGGTGTCCTCCGCTCGGAAGTAAACATTGGGTATCTTTTCCTTGCCGTCTTCTAATACGGGCGGGATTTCGGCTTGAATCAGTCGTTCGACGTAGGATAGCGGTTGCTGCGGGTGGATGAGGAGCGCCAGAGGTTGAATCTCGTCGTTGGCGGAGATGGAACGACCGTAATCGTGGCTGTTGTTGTCTTTGTCCTTTTCGACACTCATGGGCAACGGGAGCATCAGCTTCAGTAGTCGGGTGGGCGTAGTCAAGAGTTTTCCTGCCTCCTCGTAAGCTACACGCTCCAACTATGCATCTTGAGCGTGTCCTTTGTACACTTACCTTGTCTCGAGGGCTCCTTCTCGTCGCCAGCCTTGGCCACCGTGGGCTTGTCCGCATCCTCTCGATGCCAGGGCCTTTGCACTTGATGTTGTCGGACCTTGACTTCTTGCTCCTGCTCATCCAAGCCTTTCTGGTTCAGCGCCTTGGCAGCTTTCTCGTACTTGTCTTGTCGACATATTTGAGACGTAGAAAGGAGTCTGGTCACATGCGCTGGCGCTTTTGCCGGTTGGCATCCTGGAGCGATAAACTTGTGGCATCTTAGCGGACTGCCGTTGATGTGGCCATGGAGGCGCCGCAAAATGTAGCTCATTGCGATTCCGTTTGCATACTGTTATGTGCTGAGGAAGTTTGGTTCTTGATGTCAAAGCCGATGTTCAACGGCGAGAGTCGCGATCCGTCCCAAGCCTTGGGAGCTCCCAGGCCAGCTGTGGTGACGTCACCTGTGCCTGACCCACTGCAACTCAATTGGGGAAGCGAGCAGGGAGCTTCCCAGGGTTCTGGCTGAGCCAAAGACCGATAAGCTTCCCGCTCCCATCATCCAAGCACCCACGCATCCACTGGCGGGTTGGGCTTTTGTTCGTCCAAGCCTAACTCCCTCTACTCGACTGCAGCGTCTCGGACGAATGCATGGCAGCGCACCGACGGCCAGAGATGAGTGGCGGAACATGCCGCATCCAGCGAGCCGGCAGGGTGGGCGAGGGCCAGACCCCGTCTGAGCGTCCAATCACCCCACGATGTGATGGACCATCGCGTCAAAGCAGCTGTCAGCGCTGGCGATAAGGAATCGAAGCTCCATGCATCCCACCCACCAATGTCGGCCAGGATGGCCAGGGTCACACCCAATGCGTCGGATTCAAGTCGGCCTCCTAGCTTTTGAGAGCGCAGTATGTGACGCCAATACTGACCGCGAGACGCGCCTTCAATCATGGACAATGCTTCGGTATCCAGCCACTCGAGCCCGGACGCGGCGTCGATACATACACAGACTCGGAAGGCCCCCCGCGCCGACCGACCCTGCGATATCTGCCGAAAGCGAAAGTCGCGGTGCGCCAAGGAGCCCGACCAGGAGAGATGCGTTCTCTGCACCTTCCACAACCGCGAATGCACCTACAACGATGCGCCCCAGCCAAGGCGGAAGAGGACCGACATCCCCGATGACGGCGCCGCGAGCGTTGATGGCATTGCGGAGAGCGAAGGAAGGTCAGGCTGGCCTGGACTTGTCTCTGCGCTGCTCCTCCAACTGACAGAGTCTGCAGGCCACCCCGAAAGAAGACCAGGGGAACCCAAACAGACGACGGGGGGATGCTCCTCGACCACGAGACTCTATCATCCGCCCGATCTCTCCTCGACCGCACGCTTGGGCTTCACCGGACGACCCACTTCAAGTACATCGGCCCCAGCTCCCTGCACGAAGAGCGGCTGCTTGACCTGATACATCGATTCTACGAGTCTGGGAACGGCGAGGACGGGTGCAAGTTTCGCCGCGTTGCCGACTCGACGACGTTTCTCTCCAAGTCCGACCGATACACGCTCTTCAGCGCCGATGTGGACGGAGACCTCGATGCGATCGAACATGCCGTCCGTCCTCACGGGCCTGGACTAGTTAATCTCTATTTCAGGACAGTCCATCCCAGTTATCCGATCCTGCACAAGGGGGTCTTTCTCGAAAAGTATGCGCGCAGCTACAAGGAGTTCTCGCCGCCTCTCTTGGCGGCGGTTTACCTGTTGGCCATGGACTGGTGGGAATATGATCGGGAGCTCTCCTCCCACAAGAAGCCCGACGCCGAGTCATTGTTGCGCACGGCTATGAAAGCGCTGACCGGCGTTATCCATCGTCCAAAGCTGTCGTCTGTCCAGGCAGGTCTCTTACTACTTCAGCGGTCAGGGGGGGACTCTTGGGTCCTCACCTCCCAGGTGGTCGCCATCGGCGAGGAGCTTGGGCTGCACCTCGACTGCACGGCGTGGAATATTCCGGAATGGGAGAAAGGGCTGCGGCGCCGGCTTGCTTGGGCCATCTTCATGCAGGACAAATGGGGAGCTCTGATGCATGGCCGGCCGTCGCATGTCATCTCCTCAAACTGGCAGATGCCACGGGTCTCCCTTGCCGATTTCCCAGAGTCAGCGGCTGATGAAGACGACAAGGAGGGGAGCACCGAAGTCGAGAAGGGAAGATTACTCTTCATCCATCTTACCAAACTCACACAGATCATGGCCCAGGCGCTCGAGCTCCTGTACAGTCCTGGCCAAACAAGGATACAAGAGGTGGTCGCCACGAGCGGGGTCCAGGGTCTCCTGGAGCTCGTCAAGCCCATGGCCGTCAAGCTGAAGGAATGGGCAAACGATATGCCCCAAGACCTGCGCATGGACGACGTCAAGACCCGAAAGCTGTGTTCGAACGGGTACCTCCACCTGTCGTACTTTGTGACGGAAATTATCATCCACCGCCATATAATCCGCAGTCTCACTCCAGAAACGCCGCATCAATTGCGGGAGCTTTGCCGCGGGGCCGGTAAGGCGCGCCTGGAACGGGCCATCAACTTCGTCGACGCGTTGCGTCCCGAACATCTCCAGGCGTTTTGGTGGTTCGCGTCCCCCAAATCGCTCGCCTTCATTCGCACATACGGTGGCTTGCTCTGGGCGACAAGCTCCACGGACGCCGAGGCCGAGTTCTACCGACGCAAGCTTGAGGACTTCCGGTGGAGTTTGAAGGTCAGAGCCAAAGGTGTAAGCTTCGTAGCTGCCGCCCTGCAGGAGATGGATGAGAGCCTCCAGGATATCGACATGACGCAGTCGCCCGTAGGCCGTGCGGGACATGGCATGGGCTTCTCCCAGATTGGATTGTCGACAAGCAGTATTATGGGCAGCGCCAGTGATGCAGAGACGCAGACTCCGGTGCAGGAGATGGCACTCCACACGATGTACCACAGCCATCAGTTTGACTCGGTGGAGGCGTCACCGAGCTTCAACGTTTTGGAGATGGATGCTGCGTCGTCGCATGAATATCTGTCCGATATGGATCAGAACTTCTTTTTCTCGGGGCTGGGCCAATCGTGATCGATACTCAAAGGTCTCTCGTTGTCCTCGGGGGAGCCTGACGAGACCCATGGTCTGAGGTTGCTGCGATGTGGCTGTCGACCAGTGCGGGTATGCGCGACTTGGCCTGGCAATGTCGAACAAGCATGATGTCGTACTCCAAATGAAGTCGGTCCATGTCGAGGGGCGCTGTATGTCAACGGCGTTAGCAAACCGATTTAGGAATCTCGACCTCAATTCTGCTGCACTCGTGTCATCTTCAACTCACGGCGAAGAGGCACGCACTCATACAAGGCAGTCAGTCCATCATGCTTTGGTAACGGATGCTGTTGTCACCGAGTACCATCGCACTCAAGGTCTCGACAAGCGCTGATGCTCCAGGCTTTTTTGCTCGCCGTCGGCCCCCGCCTGTTCGGCACTCAACCAGGGGCAAGCGGTCCAGCCGTGGCCGACGGCGAGTGACGAAGCGGGCCGTCGGCCATCCCATCATGGCGGTGCCAAGACTCATGACACATCACACGGCATTATCCGTCTCGACGTCCATCACCCAGTTGTCGTTGCTGGTTTGGAAACAAAGAAATATGTCGTTACTGTCATACCGCACTCAAGATAAATATGTACAGAGAACTCGGTCGGTCTTTCATACCGCCCTCATCACCACCCCAGACCTAGAGGAACGAAGCCTCGACCAGGAAGGCCACAGTGAACTTGGAGTGCCTGAGGATGGCAGGCCACTGGATGGTCGAATATGCCTGCGGGCTGTCAGTCTTGTCCAGCATTTCTTGCCGGCAGCTCTAGAAGACGGAGATACTCACATCGCTGGGAGAGTGGATGTACGGCGATGAGGTGCTCATCGGCTCGTCGGCGATGTACGCAGCAGCTGCAGCATGTTAGCACCATCCCTCCATGTCACTGTCGATCTCAAAAGGGTCATGACTCACGGAAACCGTTCGACCGCGCACTACCATGGTCGCTGCATGCATACCCGCACCTGTCGCTACTCGTTGAGCCCGTGTATGCTGTCGCCACAACGCGAGCATACGCAGTGAGACCAGAGTCGACGTAGTCGGTATACACGGTGATCTTGCCGCCGGGCGAGTAACCCGTCATGTCCTGATTCACCATGGCGAGAACATTTTTCCCGGTCGACTTGTAGTTGGAGAAGACGGCCGCCGAACCAAGGAGGCCGCCCTCCTCGCCGCCGTAAAAGTGGAACTCGAGGGTATTCTTGGGGCTGTACCTTGCGTTGGCGAGCACGCGGAGGGCCTCAAGAATGACGACAACGCCGGAGCCGTTGTCGTCGGCACCGGGGGCGCGAGCAGTGGCAGAGCCGCCCGTGGAATCGTAGTGGGCGCCGACGATGACCAGATTGGGAGAGGAGCCGGGGATCTTGACGATGATGGAGGGCTGGTTGAAGGAGTGGGTGAAGCGGGAGACGGTGATGGCCGGGTTGGCAGCAGCAACCTGGGAGACGGTGTTGAAGAGCCAGTTGCCGGCAGCGGTGCCGTTCACGCCGCGGTAGTAGCGGTTGTAAAAGTTGCACAAGTTGGAGAGCCAGGCTTGGGGTTGGCTGTTGGAGACTTGGCTGATGAGGGGGTTGGCGGTTGATTGCTTGCTGGCACTGGTCGGGTAGGTGATGGCCCGCGCGGCGAGGGAGACGTCCTCCGAGTTAGGGGTGGAGAGGATGGCGAGCACCTCGGGGTCCTGGGATGGGTCAGCTTCAGGGTCGATGTGAGGGTGCGGGAGGTGTTTACCGTGATGTCGGTGATATCGACAAAGTGCTTACCCTGGGCAGTCCACACGAGCTTCTCCTCCTCGGTGATCCAGGTGCCGATGTCCTCAGGGGAGGTCTTGACGAGGCGGACGGCTCTCCTGTCAACGGCGTCGACGGAGGGGGCGGCGGCTGTAAGCCAAGCCGAGCTGGCCACCAAGGCGAGGATTGTACGCAGCTGCATTTTGTCTTGGTCCTGTCTTGTCCAGATTGTCCGAGGAGCGAAGGATGAGCCGTGATTCGCAAACCACGAAGGAATGCTTGGGCTTCATTAATTAATACATCTCTCTTCATATGAAGCCGTCGACATGCCCTCAAGCTTGGATCGAGCTTGGCAGGTAGTAGGCTTGGTCCAACAGGGCAGGTAGTCGTACTCGAGATGCCCCGCGGCCCAGCTGGGCTCCCCTCATGTGCTTCTAGATGCCATTTCCCGGCCGTCTGAGCGCAGAGCCAATGGTCCGACGGGCCAAAGGCAACCTAACCAAGTCTGCAAATGGCCCGAGAGCAATGAGTCGCGACAACTTGAAGAGCACGGGATGTTGCAAGCGAGGGCGTGGAGCGTGCCCGATCAAGAAGCTTGGGGGGGCATGTGTGGTGGGTGAGGTCTACCTGGATCAGGCAGGTACCGGGATGGCTCCAGTGCTTATCGTCACGACGCAGGCACACGATGGAACCCACATGGATGGACGTGCGCACTTATGCGGCGGCCCGCTGCGACCCTCTGATCTCAACGGCTGCCGCAAATGGACTGGTATGACCGCTGGGCCCGGCAGTCGCCCCCCACTCGGTAGTGGGTGGATGGCTGTTTGATCATGGGGGAAATTTCTCAGGGGTGCGGCGATGCGGCGTTGGATGCTGTGTAAGTGCGCTGCCGAGGCATCTTACTGGCTGCGGGCCGGGTGCTGCGCGAGCGGCTATTGTTTGAGCGACTGCGCGGGCGGGCACCTAATGGAATTGGCCAATCTCTCCGCCCTGCCAAGCGGTATCTCTTGTGGCGGTGATATCTTTCGTGACAGGCGGTGGTCTTCTTATCGATCTGGTAGATGTCAGATCATCAGTATCCGTATTCCCATTCCATTTGTAAAGGCACATGCAACCTGTCGAGATCCCAAGACTTACCCCTGACTGCCGAGAGCTCTCGAAACACTAGAATGAGCTCGTCCAATGAGCAGAGTGTGAGGTGCAGGTGTCACGATGCAACATCACGTGGGTCAGGAGCGGGCGAGACAGCCACAACCTCATCTTCTGGAAGCCAAGTCAATTGTCCAATGCCGTGGTTCAGCCTTACAAAGTTGCCGTTACCATCGTGTACCCCGGCCTTGTATATCAACTCGCTAAGATGCGTCTCATCAACACGGCGACGCTTGCGCTGGAGACGTTCACGTCGTCGACCCCGCCCTATGCCATCCTGTCGCACACTTGGCAGGATGACGAGGTCTCCATGGCCGACATGGCGGCTATCGACGAAAGCGATGACCCCAAATTCTCCAAGATTCGTGGAATATGCGCCGAGGCGGGCCGGATAGGTCTCAGGTACGCTTGGGTCGATACGTGCTGTATCGACAAGTCCAGCAGCGCAGAACTCAGCGAGGCCATCAACTCCATGTTCGAGTGGTACAGAGCTGCGGATGTTTGCTTTTGCCTGCTGTCTGATTTTCAGCCTGGTTCCTCTCCGGACGAAGATCTTGAAAAATGCCGTTGGTTTACCAGGGGGTGGACTCTGCAGGAGCTAATAGCGCCGGATGTTCTTGTGTTCTTTGACAGCTCCTGGACGGCTTGCGGCAGCATGCGTCTCCGGAAATCGCATGCAAAGTGGCCACTTCAGTATCATGAAGACTCCTATGAGATTGATCTGTCGGGGCGAGTCTCGGACATCACTGGGGTCCCTCTCAGTGTGTTGAGCTCCGTCAGCGTTCTGCACTCAACTCCGGCCGTTGAAATCATGTCCTGGGCGTCCATGAGGACGACGACAAGGATAGAAGACCGAGCATACTCTCTTCTCGGTCTCCTGGACGTCAACCTGCCGCTGCTGTACGGAGAGCGGTCGAAGGCGTTTACCCGTCTTCAAGAGGAAGTGCTCAGGAAACGAGGAGACCTCAGTCTGTTGGCATGGGCTCCCTCCGGCGGTTGCGAGCCAACGACTGAATATTTTGGCATCCTCGCCCCTTCGCCCAAGGAGTTTGCATGGTGTCGGGGCCATCAAGTTTCCCAGCCGGCTCGCCACAACACCGAAGTGAGCGTTACGCACCGAGGCCTCCGTCTTTCCAGCAAGCTGATCCTGAGTGAAGTCAGCCCCAGCTCGTTCTTGTACTTCTTTGATCTTGAGATGATGGTCCGCGCTCACAAAGTCATCGCCAGCATGTCGTTCGACGAGATACACGACAACCTGTTTGGACGAAGAAAGAGCGTCGGGATTCTCCCCAAAGTGCCGACGAGACAGCTCACCGGAATTCACCTCCGCAAGTACGGTCCTTCGGTCTTCTATCGGGACGGCCATGGCTCATCACCGCTCACAATCGAGAGCAATGCGACCAGAGAATTGCCAAGAGCGACCAAGACAACTTTCTACATCTCGTCGGCTTCCACAATCAACGAAGTAGCACGAGACCACCCATTTGCCGATCGTATCCTGCAGTCCGCGCACTTCCTAGACCATTCAGCAGGACACCACATTAGCACGGATGCGACCCGCCATCTACATGAGAGCTGTCGACGGTCTGGCTTTCGCGTCCCTGAGGATGCCCGGAAAATGATCCTCGACCACGTTGTCCATGGCGATCTATGGGACTGGGCCGAAGAAGCCTTTATCCCTTCTGTGAGCGATAATCCCGGCTGGGATGCCGTCGTCTTCTATCCGGCAGTCAGCTCGGGCGATGTTTCCACGGACGGCATCGTTCTTCTCGTCTACAGCTTCAGCGACCTCGAGCAATTTCCGCCTCGCGTTTTGTTGCTTGATAAATCCGACGAGGAGGTCTCCCGCCTGTTGAACAATGCGACGAAGATCAAGATGAACGATCTGATGCGGGATTTCCCGGGCATTCGAAACAAAATCTACAACGCTTCCGGGGTCAGGGTCCGTTATCTCACCAAGCTAGAGCGACAGCAGGACTCACCAGAGGTTCCACAAAGCTGGCATACCTGGGATGCCGATTGGCAGAGGTCAGGGCCCGACGTCTTCGTCAGCAGGTTCTTGAGACTCACCACCAAGAATTGGGATGTCGAGGCCGAGATTCACAGGACGCCAGCGGTTGAGATGGATCCTCCGCCGCCGTGGAAGCACGTTCCAGGGCCGAGAGCATGTTTGCGGTTTTCGAAAGTTGTGAGACGGGACGTCCCTACAACCACGGGACAAGAGCCCTACAGATCCATCGCGCTTGGCAGGCACGCTCAACCTGAGAAATCTTGAATACCGTATTGACTCGCAATATTGATCTTTACTCTTGTTCTGTGCACGCCTTGAAAGCTTCGTCAGCGGCCTTCCACAAAGCCATTTAACGCCCCCCTTACAATAGGATATCCATATCTATCATCGGGGCAAGGCCTTTACGATAACATCGCGGAAACACAGCCCAGTTTGCTGTCTTGCGAGGCCGTACTGATAAAGTTTTCAGGGCGTGCACAGGACAAGAGTAGAGGCCAATATTGCGAGTCAATACGGTAATTGCGCGACACATGCCAGAACGAATTTATAGAGGGGAGGCCCAGCAGAGGGATTCTCTGTCCCTTGCCCAAAATCTTTCTGGTCGACTGCTGCGTGCCAACGACGTTTCCCGGTCAGTGAGGCTGCTGACTCATCTGAGGACAAGCAGTGGAGATTTTCGTGCCCAACTTCACCCGTTCCTGCCCCCTCCAAAACCTCCACACCAAGACATTGTATCAATGCACCATGAAAGAAGTCGACCGCAAGCGCTTTGAGAAGCTGGAAAGCTGGGCCCAAAGCCACGGCGCCCGATTGCACCCCTCTCTCGAAGTGTACCACGACGACGTCACCAAATTTTCGTTGCGAGTCAGAGAATCGGCTGCTCTCCTCGACCCGGGCTTCGTTGCTGTGACCTGCCCGCTGTCCCTCACTCTCTCATATCTCAACGCCCTAGCCGACGGGCCCTTCACCTCCGCCTCGTCTGCCTCAGAGACACCCACCTTCCCCGCCCGGTTCATGGCCTCAGTCCCTCCACATGTCATCGGCCGCTTCTTCTTGATTCACGAGTATCTCAAGGGAACCGATTCCTTCTGGCATCCATATATTGCTGCACTTCCCCGGCCGGAGCAGCTTGCGTCTTGGGCTCTTCCTGCATTTTGGCCTGACGAAGACGTCGACTTTCTGGAGGCCACGAATGCTGCAGTCGCCATCGAGGAGATCCAAGCCAACGTCAAGCGAGAGTTCAAGCAGGCAAGGAAAGCCCTGAAGGAGGAAGGATTTCCTGACTGGCAAGACTACAGTCGTGTTCTGTACAACTGGGCCTTTTGCATCTTCACAAGCAGAAGCTTCCGACCGTCTCTCATCACATCGCCGTCCGCCCAGGAGGAAATATCAAACGCTTTGCCCTCGGGATGCGGTATTGATGACTTCTCCATCCTACAACCTCTTTTTGATATTCCCAACCATTCAATCACAGCCAAGTACTCCTGGGATCTCACTACCGAACCGGCAAGTTGTCAGCTAGTTTGTTTGGATGGTTACAATCCAGGCGATCAGGTTTACAACAACTACGGCATGAAAACAAACAGCGAGCTCCTTTTGGGGTATGGCTTCACTCTACCTGAGACCGAGCAGTTGCACAACGACTACGTCCACGTGAGAAAGAGGCAAGACGAAACCGGCGAGGACAAGCCCAAGGACTTCTTGATTTCTCTGCGGCCCTTCCGTCATCCGAGCTCGCTAGCTAGTAGAGCAAGACCCGAGAGCTCGCTCCACCCTCGGCTGCGCTCGCTCCACCAGTTCGCCCACTTCGAACCTGCCTTGATCCAGGATCTCGCTTCTTCGCTGTCGACAGCGGAAGAGAGACAAGCCATCGACCAACTGGCCTCGGATGGTGACAATCTGACTTTGGATCCCTGTATCGAAGGGCTTGTCGGACGCATCGAGGATGCATTGTCTGCAAAGCTGCAAAATGACCTTCAGAGACTGAAGGATGTCGACATCGCGGAAAGCGACGATGGAATCGTCGCCGTCAACCAAAATCAACAACTCGCACTGGATTACCGGAGACAATGCGAAAAGGTCATCTCGGCCGCACTGCAGACGCTACACAATTGAGCTGTTTGCCATGGTCCCAAACAACCACGCGTTTGCTGCTGCCCCTTTTCATGCCAAGACTTCAACTGAGACATCCTGGAGCCCATCACAAAGCCTTGCGCCTCCATATTGCTTCTTGTCACCACCCTATTCTGACCCATCAATCGCAGAATCCTGCTATCAGCCCAACACAGCACCATTGCACGCCTCCATGCAGGTCCTTGCAGGAGACTGAGGGGTTGCTGCCGTCTGATCCCGCGTGAATGCCACACGTTGGTACGACCTATCACACCCTCTTGCCTCTGCACAGATGAATCCGGAAAAGCAATCATGCAACCCACCCCGCGAGCGAGCGAGGCAATACCAGTATTTATTATTGCTCATGCCATCCTGCGCTGGTCACCTCGCCGGTCACTCCCTCTCTAACTCTCTCCCACCTCATCCAGGTCGGCCATCAGTCCTTCCGTCTTATTCCCGCCTTTCCCGTCACCATGTCTCCTGAACGCACCCACGCCGAAATCCTGTTTGACGAGCTCAGCACCGGCTACGAAGAGGCCTTTGCAGACTGCCAGCCCATCTACCACGCCATCAAATGGGTCCTCGCCGAGCTTGAAAACGCCAACCTCAAGCCCGCCAAAATTGTTGATATTGGTTGCGGCACCGGACGCCCTGTCTGCAGCACACTCGCTGCGGCCGGACACGATGTGCTAGGCACCGACATCTCAGCAAGCATGATTGAGGAAGCGCAGAAGCGCGTGCCCCTGCCCAATGCTTCCTTCCAGAAGATCGACACACTCGAGTTCAGCCCGCCTTCTGAGTCGTTTGATGTTGTGACGTTGACGTTCAGTCTAATCGCCGGCGTCACGCAGGATGAAATTCGTCAGACCATGGGAAAGCTGTACCGCATCCTCAAGCCGGGCGGCTTGCTTGTGTTTTCGACTGTGCCTGTGGAGGGCAACAACGTCAATATCGTGTGGATGGGACGGCCGGTGACGGTGTCGAGTCTCAGCCCAGCGAATAATCTGGAGGAGCTGAAGAAGGTTGGGTTCGAGATTGTCAAGTCGGAGGAAAGCGTGTACAAGCCGGCGAGGGCGTCTAGCATTGGATTGTGCAAGGAGGAGGAGGTGTGGGAGGAGCCGCATTTGTGGGTGTATGCCAGGAAGCCGTCTGCTTGAGTGCTGGGAAGAGATGTGCGTGGCGATTTTGCAGCCACAGCTCGAGTTACTCTGTGTATCTTTGCACGCGACGGGGCCACAAGTGGAGCAATGAGAGGCAACAAGCTGCGAAAGTTCAAGCACCGGAGGTCAACCCCGTAAAATCACAGGTTGGGACCATCACGTATGCACCATGCTCCCCTTATGTACACACTATATACAGAGGTAGCAGTTCCAAGGCACCGTGTCATACTCTGCAGGCATAAACACGCTCCGGCGGACCTCAACACCCCATCAGCAGTTATGCGGCCCCGTCCTCTGGGTCCAGTTACCCGGCTTGTACATGCCCTCGGGCGTATCCCCAAGACACTCGGCTGCATTCCGTTAGCATCAACCCAGACCCGCTCTCTCCTGATTGGAAACTTACCAACAGTAACCAGCTTCAAGTTATTCGTCTTTGCCCAGTTGATCAACCACGGTGTCAACGTGTTCACCGTCCCGGAATACGTCTCGTGCATCAAGGGAATATGTCCATTTCCGCTCGCGCCCGCCCTCTGGAAGACCTGCTGGCTCTGCTGCGGGCTCTGGTTGTTCCAGTCGCCGGAGTCCACATCGTTCGTAATCACCTTGTAGTTGAGCTCCTTCATGATGGGAAGCACCTGCCCGCTGGTGTCCAGATAGGGGGGGCGCATGTACGCGGGCTTGATACCAATCATGTTGACGAGAGCGTCCTCGACGCGCGTCATTTCGGAGCGGATGTTGGCAGCGGACATGCCGCCCAACCGGGGGTGGGACCACGAGTGCGAGGCGACTTGGTGGCCAGACTTGAAGGCCTTCTCGACGGCCGCCTGAGAGCGGTAGATGCAGCCGTAGAGAGTGCCGGTCCAGAAGAAGGTGCCCTTGGCGCCGGCCTTGTCGAGGATGTCGACGAGGGTTGAGGTGTAAGTGTACGGGCCGTCATCGTAGGCCAGGGCGAGCATCCCCGGGGAGGTGCATCGGGTGATGACGATGCCCGGGTTGGGGGCGCGCCGCATGATCTCGATGGGATTGGGCGCAGGGAGGGCGGAGGACCCTGCGATGAGCAGGGTCAAGCCCGTGGCGAGGGTGGCGGTGAGCATTGTGGTCGTCGTCGTTGGCGTCGTAGACAGCGCTTTGGTTTGGCCCAGGGGGAAAGCAACAAGAGGGGTAGGGGACGCTGCCCAGAATGGCTAATAAGGGTTGCTAGGAATACTCTTATAGAGGGACCCAGGCCGGGCTCGGTCTTGCCCGCCGTGGCGCCCAACCGGCCGGAACAAAAACTGGAAGCGCGAAAAAGATTGGTTACCCATGCTTGGCCCCAGTGTTTGACGGAAAGTGGGAGAGGATGGTCGGCGTCGGGAAGCTGGCTCGCGGACAAAGGGAGGCCGTAATAGGTGTTGACCTCATGCGGCTTCGTCCGATATGGGGGGTCAATCTGGGCCGCCGCGCCAAGATGGCACGATGGGGAAACTTGGGGCTCCGGGTGTTGAGGGGTAATAGGGCATAAATAAGGCGAGGGGCATACGGCAAGGTCTCCGTGGAAAATTTAGATTGCATACCCGGGTCGACTCCATTTTAACCGCCTTGGTTCTGGGGTAGGTATAGCCATTGCGTACCAGGAAAATGGATGTCCGTGGAATACAAGCCAATGGGATCATATGTGTCTGTTGGGCGTGGTTGCACTGACAACACATTGACATGCGTGGATTGCTGAACATACATCACTTCCAAAAAGCGTCTCTGGTACCCACACACGAATGGACAAGGGAACGGTGACAGCGCCGAGTCGAAACAATTCTAGCATCGCTCATCACTGATACTCAACCTGATGTGGAATCCACGTCCCACGGAGCTTTGAGACATGCGCTTTCACAACATCGACGATAGTCTGCACAATCTCATGCTCCCTTGTCGTGCCGGTAGCTCCCTTCACGTCGTCTGCCAGGAGCTTAGGTATCATACCCAGATAGCCGGGTTTGCCAGCACACTCAACACTTGCTCGCTTCTCCAAGTCCGGTCCAAACGCCTCAGCTATGGCCGCCAACAGCGAAACAGACTCGTCGTAGAGCTGGAAGTAGTTGAGCGTGAGGATGCCGTCGAGTTGCGAAGTGATTGTATCGTCCAATAGCTGCAGCATATCGATGGGCGACAGCTGCGAAAGCGTTGCCTTTCGTCGCAACTCCTTTTCTCTCTCGCGATCCAACTTGCCTGCGACATGCTTCACAAGGGCGGTCGAGGGGTCAGCCCCATCCGACGAAGGCCCGGAGTCCTCCTTGTCCAATGCAGCCGGTCCAGAGGTGGGGTGCCGGTTGTTGGCAACCTCCCAAGCATCTCGTGTCATCTGGAGGCGATATTTGGTGATCTCCTCAATGTATTCCATGAAGCTGGCGTCGTCGTCGGCGGCATATCTCGTAAACAGGCTGAGCCGTATGTCGACAGCATGGTTGAAAGTTCGGCGACCAGACAGAGGCTCTGGTGACGTGGTTCGTTGATGGAAGTTGCTGCTAGCTGCGCTGTAATACGAGCGAATCACTTGGGAAAAGTTCTTGAGAACCCTCTGCGCGCTCTCACCCATCAGCCCAAGGCCGAACAAGCTGTCTAGGCGGTAGGTCTGTCGGTATTTGCGCATCATTTCCCAGCCCGGGATGGTAGGGTCCGCCGCCAGAGCCGCATGGTACAGATACGCAGCCGCGTCCACCTCAGGACTGAGCATGATGAAGAGATGACCCATCTGGCTTTCCGCAAGCTTTGCTCGAAAATCTAACAACCCGGCCCACACCGGTTCGTTCTGGAGAAAGTAGAATGGCACCGGATCCTCTTCAATCCCTACTTCTCGGAACTTCTCTCTCTGGGTCTCGATCGTAAAGTCTTCCAGCATGAAGTAGGAGACCTCGTTGCGCCGCGCGGTCCAAGAACTCCTAAGACCATGGACATTGAACATTTTGGCTGGATCATGCGATTCCAACGTTTTTTTGAGCCTGGCAGCCGTGGCTTGGAGCTGCTCAAAGGGGTGAACCACGTCGGTCTCCATGATGTTGTGAATGTCGACCCACAGATGAAGAGAGAATATCGCGGGCGACCTGTCCCTGCGCGTCTCCAGTATCCGCTGAATGTCCAGAAACAGCTCGGGCTCGGCAGGGAGAACACGAGGCGCGACACCGTTCTTCTTTCTAGCCTTGAAGTCGGCCATCTCGAAGAACAGCTGCATGGTGACTGCTTTCTCAAATTTATGCCACGCATGCATGTCATTGGCGCCATAGACTACTGGGTCTCGCTGAGAAGGGGGAATGTGCGGGACCTTGTTCGGTGGGATTCCTTTGAGCATCCAGCTGATGGTCGCCCAGGAGCTAAAGGCAAGCCAGTCGGCTTCGTCTCTCCAGATGCGCTCGTCGGATTCGTGTTTGGAGAGGCCTTCGTAGGAGTCATAATCCACGTGGTCGAGCCCAAAATCGAAGAACAGGGCGCTCAGCATGAAGTCGTAATTGGCCATGCCTCGGTATGGTGGCGGCAGCTGCTGGACGAGATCGATCTCCAGCTGATGGAAGAGCTCAAAGGCGGCATTGGTAATGACGGACAGCGTGCAGAGGGATACCGAACGGTCATACCAGTAGTCGCACCACCGCTCTGCAACGTAGCTCCGGATGGCGTTGAAGTCGACAAAGTAGCAGTACATCATCATATAGTAATCGAGCTCGTCGTCTGCATCGTAATTATCCACGGTCGAGATGCCAAAGTCGACGCGATCGATCCACGAGCCATCGTTATCTGCCCCTGTCGCAACCCGCGCCAGTTGGGTTTCCCCTTTCCTATTTTTTTGCTGCTTCTTTGCCCCCTTCTTCTTCCCACCCTTGTGTTGCCGGCCGCTGCTACGTTTCGTGGTGCCTTCGTCTTCCTCGGCAGATACGCTGGCATCGTGGACTTCGGCGGTATCGGAGGCTGTCTGGACCTCGAGGAAGGCAAACATGTTGCTGAGATCGGACACTTCGAGTCGGGAATTCTGTCGCGGGGCTTTGCTGGGCTCTCGATTAGGAGCTCGGGCGACCAGTGTCTCCAGCTTCTCCAGCACTCTTTCGAGCACGCCGATGATGTGCGCATGGTTCGCATTGCTTTGTTTGACCTTGCTGTCATCGGAGTCTTTTGTGGTGCTGCTAAAGAACTTGAAGCTCTTCTTTCGCAGGCCGACGACGTTGCGCAGGATGCGGATGGCTACGTCGTGGATGTCGTCGGGGGTTGCGTTGTCGACAACGCGTTGGGCAAGAACCTCGAGCTGCGACCAATGAACCGACTTCTCTTCACTGGCGTCGAGGGTGACGGGTACGGGTTTTGCTTTGCCTTTCTTCTGTCGTGGCTTTGGCGGCAGTGTGCCTTCCGCGCCAGCTGAAGTGGGCTGCTGGACGGATTTCTCCGGGCCCAGCTTCGCCGCCGTTTTTCTTCAGCCAGCTCGTGAACTGTGCCTGGCCGAGCTTGTAACGGCGCCAAGTGCCAGTGCCAGTGCCTTGCGGTGTGGTTCGTGATTCCATCGTTCGCGAAAAGACATTGAGCAAGACTGGCGAAGCCAACCTGTGATGGCCTCAAGTCCACCGACCCTAATGCCACACCGCCTTCAACCGCGAAGACCCCTGAAGACACGCTAAAACAGCGCGTCGCGGGGTAGCGGTCAGCAGGAGGCTGCCCGATCCCAGACCGCCACATCGAAATGACGTAACGCTTCTCCATCAGCTTTGTTCTGGTGGGAGCCCGTCTGGAGAGGAAAAAACTGGCACAAGGGGACGCCAAAGTCGTCAGGGGCCAAGTAAACAAACCAGCGACCGAATGGTTTGGGTGTGGCATTGCCGGCCACTTGTCAAGAGGTGCATCTCGGCAACCTCTTCAACCACAACAGTTTTGCCTGCCTGTCCTCCAGCTGCAAGTTTTGCTCTTGCTTGCGTCTACAATGTGCAAACAAATCCTTCACTCCCTCAAAACCTGGTACTCGTGTCAAATTCAGGGCATTTCTCTGTTTGCCAACTGACGGCTTGGTTGCCCAGACCTTCTCACCCGCCCCGCTAAGTCCGGAAAGTTAAATCCGAGACCAAAATCTCACCACCTGTGTCATCTTCAACGCCAGGCAACTCATCGCCTCCCTCCCAACACTTTCCTTTCTCTGACAGCCGCGCTGTACTATGGCTCAATATTTGCACCTGCTTCGTCCCGTTTTGGGGTTCAGAGTTCGAAATTCTTCATCGCTTCACGCATCAGCCCTACCAAACCAAGCTGACCGCCCGCGGGCGACCTGTTGAGCTCGATCCATGGCCAAATCAACGATACCCCGACGCTGTTCGGACAGCGCAGAAACATCCATCGCCGTTAACTTGGTGCTGCAGCTAACTGCCCCTGTAGCTTGACTCCTGTGCAGGCATTTTCACTGCTGGATAGCCAGACGCCCCAAGCACCACCACTACCTCAGATACATCGTTGGGAAGTCCTCAGCGCTCTCCCCAACCACGAGATACCTTGGGATTTGAACGGTCAAACCCCCACCAAGGGCTTGCTTCTCCTGTCACCTACCAGGCCAAAGCGCTGGATTTCATACGATACCGTCACAATTCGTCATATCCGTTCTTCGCATTTCTGATATGTGACAGAGGGGGCCTCGAGGCTTGCCTCACTCGTCCGGGGGCGAGCTTTCATCGGCGATTTTCGATCCCGTCGGGGAATTGAACCGACCGAGATTTGTTGACAGGCACACCGGCCGCCAGTGCGTTTCCGGCACGTTCGCCTGTCAGTGACCGCTGTGACGACTTCAGACATTCGGAATTCGACCAACGAGACGTTCGGATCGAGATGTCGGTTCGTCCCGTCCCGGGCGCTTAGGTTGACGCTTGAGCGTGCTGGCAAACGCGATGCCCGACTATCGTTATCAGATGTCGTCCACGGCATCTTGGTTTATCGGCATTGGGGTATGCAAGTGCATGCATATCGTCTGGTCATGTGTCCTCGACATCTCCCACGCCTCTGTACAGTGCGGGGGCAGGTCAAGCACAGGGCGAAGACAACAGCATCCCGAGTACCCGGAAACATCCTCACACACCATGAGCACTTGCCCACCTGCCTGCAGCCATTCCAAGCTTCCGAAAGTGCTGATTCGACAGGAATGTTTGCTACGTCCGCCTTGTCATGCCAGCATGGCCTTGTTTTCACGCTTGGCTGACTCCCACGAGACGGCAGACTCGTCGATTTTCCGCGTTGAGACACTCACGAAGAGGTTTGCATCCGGTTGACGCTCGGGTGCAAGGGCACAAGCAAACACGACGACAACACACGCGCCACCAAACGGTGCGCAAATTACCCTTTCGCCTGTCGGGAAACACCGCAAGACGACTCCGCGCTCAGCGTGACCACTACGACTGTGTCCTTGATGAATTCGTCACGTTGGCAGGTGGATTCCGTGCTTCGCTCACCCCGTGCAGCACAAGCCGACTGCACATCGGTTTGCGGGCGGCGTGGTGGCGCAACAACCTGCATCGCGCGCTGTTTCCTGCACACGACAAATCACGGGATCGACGGGCACAGGGCTTGACAGGAAGAGACATGCCCTACGGAGTCTACGGTGGGAGACACACAAGACCGGTCACACAATTGTCGAATCGCTGTGGTGCGGAAGCGCCAACCGAAGCCGTTACCGAGCTGTCGGGTCGACCAACTTCCACTTTTGTCTCCATGCATCCGGGAAGCGCGACGACCGACCAAGCGAATGAGGCGTCGCCTGTCAAATCTAGGCCGCTGCGGGCACTAGCTGTCTCGTTTTGAAAGCAAGGTTCTTCCGCCGAAGTCTCGAGTACTTCCGCCGTCAAACGTCCAGCACGGTGGGGCGTATGGGTGGCGTACCCGAAACGGTTCTCATCTCCAGAACGGTGAGCGAGCACCAGTATTTCTTCATCTGCAGCCTAGCATTCAATACAGCGTCTCTCTTTATCGCTATATCGAAGGCAGATGAGTGCTGATCGTTGCTCGTGTCTCGAGGCACCCCCGCCCGCTGTCTGTTAGCTACGTCAAGGGAAATTGAGCCTTCCTCACAGAACACTTCGCTATCCCAGCAGAGTTCAATCACCAGAGGTTGCCCTCCCTCGCACCGTCAGCCCGAGGACCAATCGATGCTGCATGCAAGCCCTCGAGTGGCGTGCGGGTATTAAGAATGCCCGATCGTTCACCACACAGCAAACCAACAGCGCCGCACGACTGCATTTGACGCAAGGAACTTGTGCGCTGGCTTCGCAAACGCCACTTCACGCAAACGGCAGTCGCAAATCAAGAACATCGAGGCACAGTGCCGTTACGAGCGCTGAAGTGAAAGCGCAGGTCACTCTTTTCTAGACGTTGGGGCCTTTATCCGTGCAAACACAGCAAGGAGACGGCCTGTCAAGGTTCAGGCTCCAAATACCATTCAGGTGCAACAGCACCTGCCGTGTTGGTCACATGAGAAATGCATCATGCGGCCGAAGAAGCCGGTGTCGATAAACTTCCGGGGCCATTTTTCACACGGGGTGGAGATTGGGGTAAACAGGGGCTGGCAGGAGGTCACTGCTCGGCAGAAACGGTCCCCATACTTGGCCCCCAACCTCTGACGGAGTTGTGAGAAACGCCTAAAAGCCCAGCAGCAGCGCATCCTAGGGATATGGCCAGCTCTGTCCTATTGACGTCCAACTTTATGCACGCAAGGGAGCTGATGCCCAGCGGATTCAGGATTTGCATGCGGTCAACGACGGGACCGACTGTCCTGGCTCTTCCCCTCATCTTCCCCCAGACAAAATAGTGTGAATGCCAACTTGCTCGTCTTCGCTCTGATTGACGCGGGACCGTTAGATGGAGGTCGATGCACACAGCACGATTTCAAGGCAGTCCCGGAAGCTGTCGGACCCACCTGTCCGAACTTCGGGCCCGGGCCGGGCCCGGGGGATGGATAGACCGACGTCGCCGCGGAAGCGGACCGGAGGGCAACCCAGAAGGACCGGTCCACCACACTCGGGTCTTGGCGGCACAATCCCGACACAAGCTAACCCCTCTGGCGCTGTCCTTCTTGCGGTGTATATCCTCCGAAACCCGCTGCATCTTCCTGCAATACTTCCCGAATGCATTTTGCTACATCCAACGCATTGACAGGGCCTCAGCCCGTCATGGGCAGAGGGTCACGCGCCACGCATGTTGGCCATGACTTATCTCGCTCGCATCCTGACCGCTCCCGGGGATCAATCCGACGCCGGTGCTCATGCTACGCCGGTCGAGGGTTGATGGCCAGCGTCTCCGCGGCTTCTCAGAAGCGTCTTTGAACTGTCCTCCGCATATCTTGCCAGGTTTCGGTCGCAGGTGACGCCACACTCCCGCTGTTGGTTGGGGACCTTGATGGCCCCCCACGCCTGTGCCCCCCGCTCTCTGCATTCGAGGTGTAATGCATATGTCACGCCGGCGCGTGCAGACGATGGAGGCGACGATTGGGATATCGCCAGCCTGCTGTTTTCTCACCGCTCAGATGGCTTGCGGGATAAGATTCCCATCGATGCTCCCAGGCTTGTTGACGATAGATGGGTGGGGGTTTGATGCCAACGAGCCCTACGCAGATAAGATAAAAGCAACGAGAGGCTTGATTGCGTCAACGCCGCCAGCCACCAGAGGAAACTCCCGTACCCACATCACCCGTCGGCAGCATACTTTGTCATCGTACCATTCCCTTGAGCAAGTAATGGATGGCGTGAGACGTGATGTCGCACAGGACCTGCTGACATTGCTGACGTCGGGCACATGTAATTCATGGCCTCATCTTGGCGTGGGTGGCTTGCAGTGACAGGTAACGGAGGGTTCCCCGTGTTACACGGCAGCTGCAAATGAGGGCAAAATTCTAAAATGGAGGTGAGATTATCTCGGACGTTGTTTGAAGTGCGAGATCAAGACGGAAATGCGCCGCGCGTGCTGTGTTCTGCTGCGCCGCTTTGTTTCGTGGGGAGCGAGTGGCGTCAGTCCATGTCCTCGCAATTGGGTGTTGGCGGGACGAAGAGCCTGATGGGTTCAGGCTACCTGGCTGAAAAGTATCATCCCGGATCCCGGAGTCAGACGGCGGCAGGAGTGCGGCGAGTGAAGCCAACAAGCGGGATGAAACAATAAAACAATTTTGTTTAGTGATATTTTCGGCGCCTTGGTAATGCGGGAAGAAGAAATGCGAACATGATGACCGATTCTCGCGATGCGCCAGCCAGATTACCGTCCGTCCAGTATCAATGCAGCGCTCGTATTTCCATCGCAATGATTCCTGCGGCGCGGGGCACGGGTCGGAGAACTTTCAGAGGGTTCGGCGCCGCTGCGTGCTGCGGTCTCCACCCCGCACAATGCCCCTCTTTTCCCCACATTGACATCTCCAACAGAGGTGGGGTCTGGGGACTATTGGGCGGGGTGAGCCGCTCTCTCGCGCCACCGAGGGTCAGGTGAGAAAGCGCTCATCGCTGAGAAAGATGAGAGGTTGACGAGAAACACCACAGCAAAGGCAGCTGGAGACGAATACGCAAACCACCACGGCATTTCCGACGTCGGCAGCCACGTCTGAGTAAGAATAGCAGCAGGTGATTGCAGTGCGAGATGCCGAACCTCCCGATGTCGACGTCTGGATAGGATTCCCAAGTGCGAGCGGTGCGGCGCCATCCGCACGCCTGTCAGCAAAGTACCGGATACACAGGCCAATGACCATCAGGAACTCTTGGGGCACCGTTTTCGTCGAGGAGCACCGTTATCTTGTTTCGACGTCCAAATAAAAGGTCCGAAACAACATCACAAGCGAAACCAATCCTCCGCAGTTCCTAGGTTCGCAATCTACGGTAATCGCCAATGCCGTGATCACGAGCAAGAGGCCAAATACCGTAGCACGCAGCGACACGGCACAGGTTTGGCCCAGGTCCGGCCCAGGTCCAACTGGGTAAGGCAAGCGACCCACAAAGCCCCAATTGGACTTAACTGCGCTGTAATATACACCGGTGAGTCGGCTCGCTGGTTGTGCGGCCGAAATGGGGGGGTTCGATGAGCATGTGGGGTCATAGTGCCGGCCGCGTTAAGGTACGCTGAGCCGTGTAACTTGTTGCCGCGCTGCAGTTCGACGGGAGGACCACGAGGCTGTCAGAGCCCCAGCGCAAGAACACAAGGATTGCCGCTGCGCACCATTCTCGCAGACGTTTCAACCACGGGCCATCCGAACCACCGAAAACACTGCTTGTTGCCTGTCATCTCGGCCAATGGACCGACCCGCCCCCGAACTCGCAAGCGCCCCAGCAGTCAAAGCGTATTTCCCTTTGCTTCTGTACGGGCTCGAGAGCCAATCTATCCCCGCGAGTGCCGCTCAGAGGATCCCGCTCGGCCGACCTCAACCAAGTCCACCCTCCGAGACCGTTGTCCTTATCTCGTGTAACGATGCTGTGGAACGAGCGATGAGTGCCAAGCACTGGGGGCGAAACAGCCGCCAAGGGGGAGGACGGGAATTTGGGGTGGTAAGACCACGCTGGTTCGATGGTGGCCAGCTCTGGTCAGGTAATATCTGACGGAGGTGGTCTGTCTTACCACGCGTCGTACTTGTGCTAACCCAGCAGGAGGAACATCGACGTGCATTCTAGAGGTGGGTGCTCTGACTGCCGGCATATGGGCCCCTTTGCTTAACGTTGGCACGTCGTTGGGCTCAAGTCAGCCCTGGGCCAGCGCTGCGGGCCTTCAGAGTACGCCAGAAGCGGGAGGATGGGTTCCATTTCTGGGAGTCCAGTCAGCCTGTTTGGGCGAAATGCCGCCGGCACATCTTCAAGGGAACCACATGGCAGCAGCCTTGGCGGCGAGACCTCACCACTACCCCCCTGGCGTGGAGGATGCCGTCCAACGTCGCTTGACGGCGACATTTTAGCCTATGCAAGCAACACGATGTGGAGGGTAGGAGTGGAAACATCGTTCCCAGTCGCTGGAAGAAACGGGTGGGAAGGGGTGGGTGGATAGGCGTGCGAATCTGGGGACGGGTTGCGCAACTGTCAGAGCTCAAGACACGGATGCAAATGTACTGCGCGGTACAGTACAAACTGCCTCAGAGAACAGACTGGATCAAGTGGCACAGTTCAGCCTGTGGCAGGGGGTTGGGGGGGTCTCACGACGAACGGGCCGGCACGGTTGAGGTCTGAATCGTCATGGTCACTAGGGCCCATGGTGTTTGCAACCGCATCGGTGCGACGTGAGAGAAGGGCGCTGAGCAACCCGGCGTTGGAACTCCCGAGAAGACGTCCCGATTCCGGGCAAGCGGTCCGACAGAAGAGTTTGCAGCCCCCAAAGGCGAGCGAATTATTATTAGCCCGATTGCTTGAGGATAGAAGCGTTGCACAGGGGACATCAGACGAACCACGGCAGGAGGCGGGGACGCGTGTCACCGTGGGATCCGCAAACTGTCTGGAATGCACGTATGCATTGAGCGAGTGACCGGACTCTGGCGATGCGTTCTGGAAGAGCTCCGTCTCAATGCCGTGACGAGGTTGCAGTCAGCAATCTCGGCGTGCTGTGTCAGGAGGTATTCGCCTGCTCGCCTCCGACCACGGTGCCCGTGCCAAGGGACCGTTCGAGCGGCATCGTGTGGTCGGCGCATCGACGGCCAGCAATCCGAAGTTAAAAGCAAGGAGCGGGGCGATTCCTGGCAAGTGACGATTTCCTTCCAGGTTGTCCGGATGGTGCGACACGTCTTCTGGGCGGTGGGTGACAAGAGCCTCTTCGGAAGGGCAGGCGAAGGATGCGACGCACGCCCGTGGCATAGAATGACGAACCGCTGCGATCGATCTGCGGAATCTCTGTCACAAAATGACAGAGATGGTATTCTCACCGGTTGTAGATCTGGCTCAACGCTTGGATCTTCGTCCGGACCCCAGCGTTTGAGCGACCCGGTTTGGGAATGGGATGGTAGCGCAACGGGTGACCGCCGACGATTCTTCGTTTGCGCTCTGCGCAAACCCGCCAAGGCATGGAGAACCAACTCTTCGTCCAACATGGCGAATGGCTTGCTGTTGGGCGGTGGGGAACGCTGTCGGCTTGCTGGCGCGCAGGTGGCTTTCGGGACATGCATGCCATCTGCAGCACGATAAGGAGGGTTGTCCTCGTTGCTCAGCCTGTATGAGCTGGAGGAGGATCGAAACAGTTGGGGCTACCTTCCATGGTTCTGCAGGTCCGAGCAGCATTCCCTCTTCGGATATCCTTGGAGAGAAATGTGCCCTTCTCGCACGATGGGCATTCGGTCGTCGATACGAGTGGCCCTTGTGGGGAAGGCACGGCAGACTGACCGCGGAAGAGTGTCTCAACGGCGCCGCACTTGTAGGACTTGATTATTTTCTTCGTCGGGCGATGCGGTCGCCGGCACCAGTAACGTCGGACACTGTGTGGCCTTTTTTTCCTCAGGTTTCGGCCCAGGTGTGATGACTGTCTCCGAGCGTAACACGGCACTCTGGCGTCCGTCAGAATTCGATGCGGGCAACCGTCCAGTCACTGGTCGTCGTCCAGAAACACTTGACAAGAAGCCAAAGAGTAGCAAACCCGCGAGACGTGCAGCAGGCTAGCTGCAACCAGGCGCCCGCCAGTGGGATTCTTCAACCAGGTCAAACGAACCCCGACTTGCATGGTCGAATCTGAGGCTGCAGGATTCCGTCGGCCCCTCATTCGCCGGCGCCGTCTTTCCGGCCGAGAAAAAAAGCAAGAAAAATGCAATCACCCGCCTCTCAATCGCTCGATCACGACAAACATCGCATCCATCGCTCCCACCTCTCGGCGCCTCCCCAAGCCAGAGCCGCACAAGATGAGCTCGACAAACCACAACCCTGGACGTGCTGCAATTACGATTGCCACACGGGCTCAACTGTGGACCGTTCACATGCCCCCGCGGCAGGTTGGCTGGGCAGTGTCGGCACTTGATAAGATTCGGCAATCTCCGCCCACCAACGGAGCAGTGCCGGCGACACAACATTGACTCTATCGGGTGGGTGTCAGATATCACACACTGGTCACTGGCAAACATCGGGTTTGCGGCGTGTGAGACAGGTTTCCACAAGCAGGTCGCCGGAACTTGAGGCGATGGTTTCCAAGTCTTCAGTTCCACGGCCAAAAGACTCTGCGGGCTGCCGCCGTGACTGAGGCGCAAACGCAGAGGTTTGGCCAGCGAACGAGACAAGGCAAGGAGCACGAATCACATTGCGGGCTTCGTTTCTACACGGCAGCTTGTCCCGAACATGTTTGGGCAAAAGCAGATGCCCAACGCTCTTCTCACCGTCGGCTGTTGTGTACGTGTGGTGAAGGCGAGGCTCTTCAATGAGAGGCGGATGCGTGGCACTTACAAGATGCCGTGGTCCTCATTGGACCCGGCTGTGTGTAGTTTCGTAACCTGCGCCTTTAAAATTCCGTCTATCTGGTACAGTCCCACCCCTCCCCCGCCAAAAGTGCACTTTTGCCCTGTGTGGCTTGGCTGGGAAGCAACAACCTTCCATGAGAATGACAGGACTCTACCGACATGGTGGAAAGAGTACTTGGCTAAACAGTCAGAGTACTTGGGCTGTGTCACTCAATGCTGGAGAGTTGACCACACCAAGGGAGACTGACAGGCGACTCGTCAAGCTGCCAGGCCTCACTGCAACCCAGCAGCGCTGTGCGACATGACAACATATCAATCGCCAATCCAACTTGCACCGTTCCTGGCGCTCGGCTGAGCCCTATCAGAGAGCACTTCCCTCTACATTTGCGTGTTGGAGGGGCTGAGAATTGACGAGTAACACCACCCGACGTCAAGCAGGATGACCTGGCTCTGCAGTTTCTCCTGTACGACCGCATCGAGCATGGGATGACGATGGATTACAAACATGTTGCAACAGGCAAAGAGCACAACCAATTGCTCAGACGGGGCCGGGTGCCCTGCTGTCAGATGGCACAACGAGGCGCGGAATAGCTTCGGGTTCCGACGTCGTTTCGCCCACTGCAAGGCGGTGACCTGGGGGGAGGTTGTGAATCTGCAAGCCAGGTTCAACACACGAGTCCCTGCCGACAACTGAAGGGTTCAGATTGGCTCTGGGCGGGTCACGACGTGCAGTTCTGCAACAAGGCATTGCTGTCACTTTTTGAGATCCAACTTGGATGCTCCCCCACTTTGCGTGAGCGTGACAGGCGCCTACCCCAGAAACGGAGACCGCTCTCCTTCGCCGGTCTCAAGAACTGCTGCTCAGCGTCTCCCGCACCCCTGGCCGACTGAACAGCAGCGCCGCTCACCGGAGCTCTGGGCAGAGATGCTTCTCGTCCGATTGCCTGTCATCGGTCCGACGGTGGTGTCGATAGCTGATTCGAGACATTGCGGAAGTAGTCCCATGCCCATTGGCGGCAAGGTCTCGGCGTGTGACGGCCACTGAGACCGCCGAGCGGGGCGGGGCGGGACGCGGTAGGCGCCAGCAAGCGGCAAGCGCGAAATGGACCGATCGGGGCTTTCAGCGAGGCCAGCCAGTCCAGCGACTCCGGAACCGTGAGTCCGGCCTCATCAGCATCTCCGACATTGCGTCACCACGCCGTTGGATTTCGCAGCCCGCGTCACCGTCCCTTTTCGCTGAAGCTGAGCTGTGCTCGGAGAACCGACGTCGCGCTAACCTGCCAAGCCGCTTTCCTCTGCCAATGCGGCCCGCTTTCGGTGCTGACAACCTCGTACCTATCCGCAATGCGCGCCTCGGAGAGTGCACCGCCAGGCCATTTCGGCCAAGCAACGACCCACTGAGCCTCTAACTGTCTAGAGCGCAGCGCAGAACAGGGCAAAAGCAGCTGCGGGTTTCCCAACACAGCACCAGCCCATCGTTGTTACCTCACTCGCAGCCCAGCCCTGTAACATCCTGACATGACAAGTCCAAATCGGCCGAGTTTGCCGAGTTTGCCATGGGTTCTAGGCGCCGCTCGCTGCTCTGTCGTTTTCTCCCCCGGCCCCAGAAGCGGTGACAAGCCGGCCCAGCCCAGCCTAGACTGGCAACAGCCTGCCGTTGCCTACTCCGTTCTCAGTAACCACAGTCAACAGCAAGCCGTAGCTAGCGCAGTCCGCGCCGTCCGCGCAGAGTGACAGCGGTCGAGGCCCGTCGATCCTCGCCGGTCCTACCATGCTCCGCGCGGCAAAAAGAGGAAAAGAACAAACAACACGCATCGCATCTGGCAGAACTTCTGGCTAGCTCGGTCGACCGTTTCGGTTTGGGCGATGGTGACCAACTGCGATCTGACTCTTGTCCGGGATGACACTGAGCACGGGGTCTGGCGACTGGTCGGTAGACGATGCGCACCGTCCAGTCGCGTTCGGCCCCCTGCCCTGTACGACAGGCCCGTTCCATCGACGAGCGAGTCCGCCGTCGTCACAAGACCACGAGATGAGTCCAGTTTTGGGGCGACAAGAGAATCAAGAACGCAAGTGGTCTAGTCGGTCCAGAGACGGTGAGCTAGCCCGGGTGGCCTTTCCTGTGCGGACCTTTTGTTCACGGGGGGAGGAGGGGGGACACATTGGCCAATTACAGCTGTGAAAAGACAAGAAGGGTGTGAGGCAGTCAGTAGGTTGCGTGGGGAGCAATCGGAAACGTCAGCCAGCAGAGGTGGGAAATGTGTCAAGAGAAAGCAAGCAGATGATGTGCAATGATATGTCAAGCTTATATTCTACCAGGTTTGCACCTGTTGATAATAATGCTCCTGATAAAGTACCTAGCAATGCTGGCGCATATTCCCCGCCTAGCAGGCTCGCGGCGCAGGCTCTCTTGTCGCTTTTTCGTGGGTGTCTTGTTGCCTTTCCATGTCTTCTTCGCCCGTGGTATCAAAAAAAGCACCATTCCCGTTCCCGTCCTGTGCCCGGCCCAAAACCCAAAACCTTTATATGAAACACCCTTTGCAAACGAACACATGTATATATGTAACGGAAGAAAGAGACAAAAGCCTCAAAACAGAAAATGCAACAAGACAAATGACCAGACTCCTCGCCAGGGACTGGCCGTGTACCCCGTGCCCCAAATTCCGCCGTACCCCGCCCGAAGCGCCCGTGTAATGTGAGAGAATAAACGCCAATTTCCGCTAGTTCCGCCGCGGCAATGATACAATGGAAGAAACAATAAATGCAAGTGAAGTGGTGGCAGGTTGGCGGGAGCCCGAGGTGGAAGGCGGGGAAGCGGTGATGGGATGTGGTGCCGTGCATGGCGGATGAGTGGTGGGATGCTGCATCAAGAGGCGTTGGACTTTGGGAAGCTGCGGTCGCTTGGGCGGGGGTTGATGGCCCTCTGGCGGGGGTCTGATGGGGGGCCCAGGGGGGGGGGGGGGCCTCAGCGCCGAATCCGCCGACCCCCGGGCACCACCCCAATCCTGTTGCGCCCCCCGCACCCTCAAACAGCGCAGCCACGGCTCCGAGTGCCTCGGATAGTTTCGAACGTGGCCCTGCAGTTGCTGTCCCCGGATGTTCTAGTAATCCCATTCCCATCACTCTCATCGTCCCCGGGTCTCCGTCTCTTTTTACTGCCTGTCCACACTCAAGTCCGCACCACCTTCAAGTGGGCTAAGGGTGGTATAGGGAGAAATATCGCGGGATGCAATGGCGCCAGGCCATTGATACGGCAGGTTCCGTTCTCGCTGGTCGTTCCCCCATTTCCGTCTTGGAATGAAATCGTTCAAGTGGATGTGGGAGATTCGTTATCATGTCGAGAGTGAAACCAATGAAAGTTGACCCCCACTCGGTGTTGCCGTCGGGCATGTGTTTGACGCTCGAGGTGTGTGTCTCGGGCGCTGATCTTGTGGTGATGCCGTCGAGTCTGGAGGATGACAAGGCGCCATCCAGCGTTGGACCGGGTAGCCGAGCTCTTGGGGCCATGAAGATGATGTGCGGATGCCGATGGCGTGTGAATTTCTCCATCTAGCAAGAGTAGGTCTGCTGCTTGTTGGAGCGCTTGATCATGTTCTCCCACGGGGGGTACGTCTTCGGCTTGCACTCTCCTATAAGGGAACCCATGTCAGCCGTTTGATCTCTTCGAGATTGTGTGCTCGCAATGGCTAATGAAGATGGTGGTGCCGCCCACGCCCACGCTGGAAGCCCAGGCTGTGGCGCTGTCGAAGACCAGGGTTGGATGTGGGAGGCGGGAGGTGCGTGTGGGGGAGCTGTATCCAGGAGGGTTGTGTGAGAGTGCCGATCACGTACCGCAAAGCTCTTCTGCCCTTCACATCATTGGAGTCAGCATTCCTAATCTGCAACGGCTGCGAATGGGATGCGTATTTACCTGTACTCAAAGTGTGTCACGTTGGGCTGGCATCTCTTGTGTGTCAGGGTGTAGTCCTTGCACCACTTGGATGCGATCCAGCGGAAGTGACCGCACGAGTATTCCCGTTGAGTGTAGTCGCACATGTTGTCGAGTGTTGAGTGGTGGTTGTGGTTGCAGTTGACAGCGTAGGAGATTGTTGGAGCTGGGCAGGAGTCGACGAGAGCCTAACGTCGTGATGGGTTGTGTAAGCTGTGAGCCGTGGGGTAGTCTTGGTGCTTTGGCTTGGTGATAGACGCTGCAGGGTGTGTGTGATCTTGGTGGCGAGAAGAGCGGACGGTGCAGAGATGGTGGGAATGACGTTTATTTAAGCAGACATCGTGGGAGAGCACCCAGAGAGGGTCGAGAGTCGAAGGAAGCTGTCACCCTCGTGGGAGTCCCAGGAACCCATGTCTGGCTTCATGCACGTTTTCAGAAGCCTTAGGGTCGGGAAATAGCGAGCTAACTGCTCGCGTATAGTGCGGTACATGGAGTGCAGGTCGCCCCTGTCCGGTACTGTACTGCGGAGTACTCGAGGTACTCCGTACCTCGGTACACCCGCCGGCCACCAATTCAGCAAGAGGTGGTAGGATGGAGGAGGGGGGTGAAGGCGGGTGTGGGCGTCAGGGAGATTGATTGAGCCGGACCGAGGGGGTGAGACAAGAGGGCAGGGATCGTGGAATTATGGAAGCCTTGGAAGGGGACGAAGCGTGTTCCATGCTCGGACGAAGAAGGCCAGAACCCCAGTCGCGATACGACACAGTCGCACCGCCCTGCCTCGACGGTCTATCGCTTTGCAAGATCCGCGCGAGGGCCACTCGAGATTCTTCTCCGTCCCAACTCTTCGCAGGACTGTGGACACAGCCGCTCAATACTGCCAGTATTATACAGGAGATCCCACTGGGCAACGCTCACGGCACCCAGGCCCAGGCCAGACCCAGAGAGGCCCGATATCGAGGAGGCTGCCGTGACTCGCGGTGCGCGGAGGAGCAATTCCCGTCCAGCAAGCGCAGACCAATCGATCCGGATGGCGAGATGTCCTGTCGTTGCACTAGCACTAGCTAACGTTGGGAAGTTAACTGTTTTCAGGTAGCGATGCTGGGATTGCGGCCCTGGCTCAGCCGGTCGACGCTGAAGCGGCTGCTGCGAGCGGGCTCAAGTCAGCACCTTCAGTTGCCCAAGTCGCCGGCTGCACTGGGGGCGACGCAAGTGACGGATCGCTCATCGCAGAACAAACAATTGGATGCGGAAGGACAGGAACCCGGAAAATTCTCCGTTTTGCATGTGTGCGAAGTCGCCGCTGAGGTGGGCAGGTCGGTCGCCCTCCAGCTGCGGCGGGGTTTTGGAGAGGGACGGAGATGGATGGAGGGCTGGAACCGAAACAGAGCGGACGGGAAAACGGAGCGCTGGAACGGTGGGGGGCTGCTACTGAGGAATGTACCCGCTACCACGGGCTTTTCTCCACAACGCCACGACCCAAACCACGAACTGCTCACCAGCTGCTCCTGCCCATTCTGACCTGCCGGTTGCAAAGCCAAAAGCCAGGCCCGTGCAACTGGGATGTTGCTTCACCTTTTCACCTTCAACCCTTTCAACTTCTTGACCGGTCTCCCGTCCACTCCGGGCATCCCGGTTCCGCCCCAGTGGCCCAAGGATCCGCTCACAGGCACTGCTCGCCTTCTTGTTCCTGGCTCGCCGATGCTTGGTCACATAGAAGACCCGCATTGTCCTCGAGTCCTGGCCCACATCAATGCCCAGACTGTGCACAGCAACCGACTGGCAACACAGGAAGAGCGCCTGCTGGGGGGTGTTACCATCGGCACATGGAGCTCCTCCACGCCGAACACCTGGGGCCTCATCAAGCCGAGTGCACGTGTTGCCCTGCCCGACGACGATGCTTGTTGGGCACCAGGCCCCCATGGCTCGCCGAGTTACGCACTCCAGAAAAGAGCTTTGGGTGTCTGCGAGTCACGCCATTCGTCGTTGCACCGTGCAATTGCCCGCACACATTTTGTTTCAACAACACTAGGCTAGTGTCCGGCAGACCAGAGCGACGAGCCGGCAGCGACATTTGACCCTCCACACAGCGACGGCTGCGACATCAACAGTGGACCCAATCCAGCCGGCGACAATCTCTGGCGACCCTCGAGTCTGCAAGGCCGTTTTCGCACGCCCATTGCTCAGGCCCGCACCGGTGTGTGGTATGCTCTCCCAACTTCCTGGTTTGAGGCAGTCGGAGTCGCCATGACCTTTCCGGGAGATTCGACGTGGATCCCCTGTGTTTTGGACTCGTGTCATTGCGGGGACAGCGATCAAGGCATGCTTCCAGAAGCCTGCCATTTCGCGATCCCGCCGAGCCGAAGGCCCTCCCTGTGGATATCCAACACCGCCCATACGGGGTTCGTCTGAATCGTTCTGTCGGCGGCTCTTTGATAACCCGCATCTCGAGCAGCCTCAGCTCCAAGGGCTAGGCCCAACCTGTGTGGACCCTCAACCCCGAACTCCCGAGCACCATGGAGAATGAACGGAAAGCGCTCACTCGCGCTAGAGCGCGTTGGGCTGCTAGGCTCTTGCCTTCGCAAGGCGCTGCTCGCCGGTTTCCCCTACGGAGTACTCCAGGGCGCTTCACGCCGCCGCCTGGGCTCCCTCTCTGGCGTTTGCTGGCCCTCAGACCCTGGGACATGGCCGTGGTCATGTCCAAAAACAGTAGCGCGGCTCGCCACTCATGGCCTCAAGCTCAGCATCCATGCCATGACGCCCATCACCTTCCTCTCCTGACAGGGCAAATCGGACGCTCCTATCTTTTCCAGGAATCAACTTGTTCGTGAGTTACTTCGGAAGCAGGGAACCTCCGGGCTCCGTTCACACAGTTCATCTCCTTCCGGATTTCCTCCGGCTTATCCGTCCAAGCCGCCCATCTACGGGCCTTTGTCCTTTCACGGCTGCTCAGTATGCGAAGGAGCAACAAGAGACCAAAAGGATGTCCACTGAGCCGGCTGCAGACACCAGAGCACAACCCAAAGCAGGTAGAACTTGCGGAAGAGGTTCCACAGGTCATATGAAGACAACCATCAGCCTATACACTGACGCGTAGTCAACATGTTTCTTCCAGGTCGACACGCGCTTGGGTCGCGACAGATTCAGTATCCATCGGCTGGCAGGATCGCTTCCCTGCTGTTCTCTGCCTCTTTGCTTTTCCTTGCGACGGGCAGACGTGGTTCCTGGTCGTCCCCCGCCCCCTCGCTGTGGGTGTCATGGGGCAGCGCGGCAATTCTGCTTTCCTGATGCCCGCCCCGGTGCTAGGACTTCATGAGGATCTCCGCGTATGTCAACATGATCTTCCATCGGTCGTGGCCACACGACAATGGTCGCGCAGAAAAGGTGGCGCTATGAGCGTGACCCCATGCATCTTCATCTCCGCTTGGGATAGATCGCGCTTCATGTGAGCAGTCATTCCAACACGAGGCTCACCAGTCCTACCGGCGACTCGGTCTCCAAGCCCCGGTCCCAAATCCGTGTCCTTGGGACCTGCAGTGGCGCCAGAGACACTATCTCCTTATTCTCATTGGTCTAGGGCACGCTGACACGATCGCGGGATATTCGCCTCCCTTGACCTGTCCTCTCAGACTTCCCAACCGCAACATTTCGCGACGGGCAGGCAAGGCACAGACCAAGTTAGCCTGCAGCGCGACGCGTTGTTGGCAGGTTTGGTGGTGGTCTTCAAGCATGCGGCTCACTCCTGAGCACTGGCGTGTTAGGGCCTGTCTAGGTCAGTGCTCACCCCGGACAAGGATTCCAGTTCCCCCGCGACGGAATCTGCAGGCTGCAGTAGCTTCAGATGCAGACCAGCGTACATCAGGCAAGCTGAACGTCGTCCTTCACGCAGAGAGAACCAAAAGCGCACCGTACTGTGTTTGATTTGACGTTCGTGAGCTGGTTCACTCGACCCGGCATCCCACCATACGGCGTCCTATCAACCAAGACGCATGGCGCGATCAGCAAATGCACAAAGTTGTGTGGCGCTCATTTCATCAACAACCATGTCGTATCCTGGGCGCGATAAGGATTGGTTTGGCTGGGCTGGCGCTCCAATAACAGCATTCATCCACGCTCCGGTCCCAGCAACAACGCGGGGATCTGCTTTTGTTAGGACGTGCAGAGGTCCCTCACCACGAACCCAGCATCGCCAGGATTCCATCAGCATCGAATGCGCAAATTGGTCCGTCAGCCTCCAGTCAGCGTGCTGCAACCTCGTCCCAGACGATGCACCGTTTTCTCTGCCGATAAAGGCGGAGCGACCTCCAATTTGTGCAAACCCTAACCCACACATCTTGTGCCAACGACTCCTCGGCGCAAGCAACTGCATGCCGGACTCTGCTACACACATGGCGATAAGCTCGCGGGGCGTACCGCCACGGGCAGTCAGCTTCCACACAGTGCAGCCGAGGAGGATGACGCCCACAATACGCCACTCGGCAAGAGCTGCGCTGGATCTGGTCCATTGGCTTGAAGGATGGAGGGGAAAAAAGGAGGTTACTGACAACTGGGAAGGCTGGCCCAGGAGCCCTGAAGCTGTACCTCTCACCACCACCCTCAAGCGCCAGGCACAGAGCTGCAAAGTGGGAACAATTCCATTTTCGTCCTTTATCATCAACCAAGGGTGCTTCACGGACACTGCCTTTGCCAGCCCATCTGCAGAAGTCGACAGAAGCGTCCAAGTGGCGCCGCCGGCCTGGGACGAAACCATCAGCACACCAACAACCCAGCACCGCAGGCGGCCGTCCGCTGAGTTGCAAGGTAATTGTCGGGGGGGCCGGGGGACCGACCACCCACCTACAGCCCCTGTCAACCAAATGGGAGCGCGCCGAGTGGACGATGCGGTAGGCTGCAGAAACGGCCCTTGTCTTGGGAAGGAATGGTGTGATCAATCCGGTGTTCTGGGCGCAACTTGTCGACGATCTGCTGCTTCCTCCAAAGTTGCCCGGGACATCACCCGAGCGGTCGCGTCTTTGCCGATCTACATAACACAGATGGGCAGCGGAAGACGGTAAAATCATGGACGGATACCCGACCGCTCAGCCTTCAGCGACACGAGGACGCTACGTCTGGTGAGCGATTCGCATTGCCGCAACAGGCAGTCGAGAGCGGAAGCCCGTGGTCGACGACAATGGCCAAGCATGGATCGATTCGCGTCTGCATTAGCGTTCCCAATCGTCCAAACGGGCCCACATCCGAACGCGCTTCGGGACGCCTGATTGGATCTCTGGGGACGCGGAGAGTGACAGGTCAGATTTCTCCACTTTCTTCAACACCACGGCCGCCATTCAACGCTGTCGCACACCAGCGGGCCGAATGGATGAGACTCAGAAAAGGATAAAGCACATCCCAGGACGGCGGGCTGGGTGGACTCTGAATACAGCCCCCAGCGAGGCGTGTCCGCGTCTCTCCTTCCGCTGGCCGGTTTGTTGACAGCACCGAGGTCACGCAGCCCGGGACACATGTCGACCGGCGAGGGATCCTTGAGACGCAATATCTGGAGGCGCCTATCGACCCAAGCCTGCGGGTGAATGACGAGGTCTGGGGCAAAGGAGCGCAAGGTTAGTAATCCCACCACTGTATGTGACCCCGGCGATGCTGCGATACTCGGCTCGGTGTTCCAGTCACCGCAGAGGGCCAAGACGCTCACCGCAATCGTCGGCAAGACAAAGAGGGGAAGACATGGTCCAGCGTTGAGTTGCTATCCGGCGAGCCGCTGCAGCATGCGATGCCCCCCCTTCACTCCGCCCCCTTGCATCCGCCAGCGGGTGCTGCTCTCCATCCGTTGCAGCCGAGGGAACGGTGAAGGAACGTAGACAACATTGGAGGGAGATAGGGAGGGTAAGGGGAACAAGAAACATCAACTTGATGGCCTCTGGGCCCGAAAGCGGGCAAGAGGACCGAGACGAACCCGAAGTTGGGAGGTCACGGGAGCTATCCCCTTTAGTCGCGTGCTGGGCCCGAAGGTTTGCCGGCACCCGAGGCCGTGTTCCAGTTCCGTGTCTCCCGCATCTACTCCGTGTCGGCGTCCACCCTCCATCCTTGCCGTGCCACAGGCTCGCGTCAGTATCGCATCACTTACAGGCGGCACTAGACGACAAACATCATTTTCCTTGCAGCGGATCGAGATACTCGATGGGGATATGCGAGCCCGGATATGATATTGTCTCATGCGGCTCGCTTACGCAGGTCCACGGCGAAGCCGCAAGACACTCGTAGAGCATTGCGCCGGCACATCGAGGACAACCCACTTGGCTGCCACAGCAATGCGGCGAGACGACAGGGCCGAAATATTGCGTCTCTTGCGGCCCTCGAGACGGGCCGTCTCGACTGTCACCTCCCCCTAGCGGCCGATGTGGATGGTGATTCCACCTTCCTGCCCCGAAGCCTCTCCTCGGCGCCGCACCTCGTTGCGAACTAGCGTCTGGCTAGGGCCGGAAACCCCGTTGTGACATTGCAACGTTTCAAAGTCGACGCGAAGAACAAGCGAGAGCACGTGGGAGACGAATCGAAAAAGTATCGTCTACCTGCCCAAAGGGCCTTGGCTGCATCCTTTGGGATTCTAAATCGGCACATCTCATGAAACGTCGTGCTTAGCACATCACCTTGACCCGACGACATCCGCATGGCGGGCGTTGCTCCAGCGGCGCACCAAGCTTCCTCGGCACTGCTGCTCTGCCATGCGCCACTCCACTTATTGCCTCTGGAAATCATAGGTGGAGCTGTTCGGCCTCGGGTGGGCGTCTGATTTCAGAAAACGAAGCACCGTTCAAGATCTCGAGTTCAGTTGGCACGGGGTGGGTATACTTGCCCCGGTGCGCACACCAAACAGAGTCCCTCAGCAAGAGGATGTAATGAGCCCCATTTGCTGATTCGCCGAGGAACGAGCGGAGGGAGTTACTCGCCACCCAGCGGCCAGCTCGGCGAGTCGCAGTGGAGGTCTGGGGGGCGGGACATCTTTCGATCAGATAACCTTTCGGCAGGCAAACCTGAATGACAAGGTGGAACTGACACAGCGGTGTGTGGCCGAGACACGCTGGTGATTATGTCGAACGAGCCGTGTCCTGACTGATATTGGATCCTACCGGTATACACGCGCGGATAACCAATCAAGCGACCTGGAGTGCGTCTGAGCGTTTGCAGGTAATTCATATACAAGTATAACAGGCACCGAGCTGCGGTGAAGTGAGGAGGTGGCGCGCGTATTGATGACTGCGTCAGCGGGCGAACCACAGCGCTGGGAATTGCCACATCATGGGCAATGCGCCTGTTCTCCTTTGCGTGTTTTGCCCGGCCGTCTGGGCGGAAAAAGGACCGACGATGGTTGACGTTACCCTCAAAAACCCCTCGCAGCATCGGCCCTTTGGACGCTCGAACTCTTAAGTCCGGCAACTACAACGCCACGTGGTGGGGATGGCTTGGTGGCACTCACTTGGCAGACTGGCGCGCGGACGACCGAGCCCCTTCGGCCTTGGCCCGGTTTTGTTTTTCAATTGGGCCGTTGCGCGGGCCTCAAACGCCTGACTCGGACGCCCGCGGGCCCCCTCGGTCAGGCTTGGGCCAGGGAGGCAGCTCACCGGTGGCGGACAGGCGCCTGCCTAACATTGCCGGCACAGCAGTAAACGGCGACCAGCTCCCGTCGATGGCTGACCGGTGCTGGACGTGCGCCCTGAAGTTTTTGCTGAGCTCACAAAGTTCCAGGCATCGGGCGCTGCTTATGTTCCATCCTGTCAGTGTCGCGGGAGCTGGGGCACCCTGGAACCGGTATGGCGACGGCGTATACGGCTCCAGTGGAGGTTTAGAGGGTTGGTATTGATCCTGCCCGTTGCCTTTGGTTGTTGCAACAACGTCAGCGTCACCATGACGGGGGTTTTCGGCTGACGGCGGCATGGCGTACAGTGCGCGTGGGTTGAGTGTGCCCTGAGGGCGTGGGTGCATCACGAATGGCTGATGGTGGCAGCGGCGACGGTGGGGATAATGTTCCAGCGGCGTTTGGCTTGTTTCTCGCCCATCACTCCACCAGTTTCTCATGTTGTGGTAATGTCCGAGCCACGGCAGTAGTCTAAGCCGCATAGGTGGGTGAAGAAAAGGGGGTTCGGGGGCAATGCTAAATTTGGTCAAGTCGAATTGAAATAAGGTATCAAGCTTCTTACCGCCGACTCGGGCGCTCTTTAGACTTGCATCGTGGGTCTTGGGGTTGAGTCAGCTTATGACACAGATGTACTGCTCTGTACTGATACGAACCTGTGTTGGTCAGCCCAAGACGGACAGACTAAGGGTTCCTTCTTGTTGACAATCTCTGCCCCTGAGGGGCGAATGTAGCTATTTGGCGGGTGAATTTGAATTTCGAAATCAATATTCAGCTTGCTCTAGAATTGGTGATTCACAGAGAGACGCCCGCCGCTCAATGCCTTCGAGTCAATGGCAGGGTTCCCCAAGTGTACAAACGACGGCACGGCTTGATCAGAGATCGTATATTGTCGTATGTACGCATTGATGCGGTACACAAGTCTTGCGGGCGTTGGAACTTTATAAACTTTCCAGCCATGTTTGCTTCATCTCATCTTCGAACAGTTCTACATAGCTCATATTGCATTCTTTTTATGACCACAACTTGAAGATAGAGGCCCTCCATAAACAGCAGTAAAGTTTGTGGGTTGGCATCGATTTGATCCTTGGAAACCCGCTACAAAGTGGAATAGTTGGCGTACCGCGCTGATTCACGATCTCAGGAGGAAAAACTGCAATAGAGGGATTGTGTATTTGGGCTGCGACAAACTGTGTAGAGATTCGAAAAGGTTCGAATAAGATTCTATGATAAAAGCGTGACAGAGTTTCGTCGAATATCAGAGGTAAAAGAAGAAGTAATTGGGAAGGATTCGAAGGGGGTCAGGAGGGGTCAAAGAGATGTTGGGAGACGTGAAAGGAGATTACGCTGTCGATGCACCTGAGCCTCCCTCTCCAGGTAGAGGGATGCTGGGCTGGGTATAATCTAGTGGAAGTGCAGAGTCTCGACAAGGTGCAAGTGAAAAGCCAGAAGAAGAGGGGCGTGTGACCATTTTCACATCAAGAAAGTCCAATAACACTGCAAGAATTACAGACACCACTCCGTGTCTCCATAGCGTACAGAAACAAATCGACCAACAAAACCATAAACTAAGCTTTGGGCTTGTACTTCTTGCTGCTCTCCCTCAGCCACGCCTCAAAGTTCTGCGTGGGGATCTCCTTCCTCCTCGCCTCGATATCAGCGCCGTAGCCCTCGGTGCCGAACCACCTGAACATGTTGCCGACATCCTTGACCGCCCAGATCAACAGCTTCCCCAGAATGGTAAACGTCTGCGGGAGATCTGTTCCCGTCACCCGCTTGAACACCTCCTTTTGCTCGTCCAGAGTGAGCTCGTCGCCCGCCAGGCCAAATGCTCGGCCAGCCCACTTGGCGGGGTCCGTCAGCGCGGCAGCCGCAAACTTGCCAATGTCTTGCACGCTCACAAGCTGCAGCTTCTGGTCGGGCCTGAGCGAGGCGGACTGTAGGGCGGCGAACATGGACCCAAATGCATCGACGTTGTCGAAGAAAGCGACGGGTCTGATGATGGTCCAGGTGAACTTGCCAGGCTCCCTCTCGGCCTTGTCGCGCAGGTGAATCTCGATGTTGTGCTTCTGTAAGAAATGGTCGATGTTGGTGGGATTCGTCCAGCTCTTCTCGTCGCCGCCGCGGTCGACCGACGAGAAGACGATGTGTTTCACGCCATGGTCGACGGCTGCGTCAATGAGGGGGATGGCTTGGTCCTCCTCGCGGGTCTTGCCAGGCGTAGTGACGACGAAGATGGCGTCAATGGAGCCCTTGGGTTGCGACTCGAAGATGGGGTTGGGCTTGGTGGCGTCGCCTTGCACGAGGTCGATAACGCCCTTGTGGGCCTCGGCGAGGGCCTTGGCCTTGGCCGACGACGCATCGCGCGTCAGGGCGAGGATGTGGATTGGCACGTCGCTCTTGGGAAGCTCCAGCAGCGACTTGATGGTCGCGCCGCCTTGCTGGCCAGTCGCGCCAACGACGAGGATGTTTCGCGCAGCCATGGTGGTTGGTGATATGGGAAAAATGAAGCTGCTGTCGTTTTGTGAGGTTGGGAAACGATGATGCAATCAATCGGCACGGTTCAAAAGGCACCGAGCGCCGAGAGGCAGGAACATGAGCCGCATGGATTTCCTAAACAAGTCACTGCGGCGGAACTCATTTAATATGGCCAGAGATCTCGACTTTGGGTTCTAAATGCCATCCGAAGAAGCCCGGAGAGATTGGTCATCTCATGGACGACTCAGCACCGACTGCAGCGACATTCATGGCCTTCGGGGTCTTGGCATACCGCGAGAGACTCGGCTGCTGCCATTGTGCCGCGTTCAGCGCGTGAATGCTGTTTGCCATCAGTGGTACTGCAGACTTACTATAGCGAACCACGATCAGGCCGGAAAATGATGCGAGCCGTTTCTGGACTGTGTTACATAGGAAAAGAGGTGCTTGATGGTTACCCAAGTCAATGGCCGATGCTTTCTCAGTCTCGATGTGGGGCTCTAACACCTCCATGATTGGTCTAGGGTTCCGAAAATGAAATTTGAAATTTCAAAATTTCACGATTGTTAGGATTTCCATTTCGAAAATTTTTGGAGTGAAAATGCCAAGGTTTCCAGTTAATCAGGGTTATGTATGTGGGATATCCGGGGGTCAGGGTTATGTATAGGGTATGGGAAGGTCCTGGGTACCCCTCTTGTGACCACATGGGAGGATCTATAACCCTAACCCTTTGATGTGAAATTTCTATTTCATTCAAGGTTGTGTTGAAAAAAGTGAAATTTCGAAAATGTGCGGCTTGAATGGAAATTTCGGAACCCTAGATTGGTCAAATTCCAGGCGGAGACCAGCCTTATGCCCCTCCTCCGTTATCCACCTTATCGCATCCGAGGGGTGCTTCGTCACCGTCCAGGCACCACAACCACAAGCGGCATCGCGATCCAGCGCTCTCCTAACCTCGCGACAGCGCGCCTCCTGAGCCAAACCACCTCCCGCTTCCCGCCGAATAACAGCACAATACCACAAATAATACGCCCAACTCGCCAACATGAACCGCCTCTTCGGCTCCTCGGGCCCCAAACCGCCCAAAGCAACCCTCAACTCAGCCATCGCCAACATCGACACGCGCGTCTCCTCCATCGACGTCAAGCTCGCAGCCCTCAACGCCGAGCTCACCGGCTACCAAACCAAGCTTTCCAAGTTGCGCGACGGCCCAGGCAAGACGGCGCTCAAGCAAAAAGCCCTCAAGGTGCTGCAACGCCGCAAGCAATACGAAGCGCAGCGCGACCAGCTGCAGTCGCAGGTGTGGAACATGGAGCAGGCGCAGACGATGCAAGACAACCTCAAGAACACCATGGTGACGATCGATGCGCTCAAGAGCACCAACAAGGCGCTCAAGAAGGAGTACGGCAAGGTGGACATTGACAAGATCGAGAGGTTGCAGGACGAGATGGCGGATTTGCTGGACGTGGGGAATGAGATTCAGGAGAGTCTTGCGAGGAGTTACGATATCCCAGAGGATGTGGACGAGGCCGAGCTGGATGCGGAACTAGAGGCGCTGGGGCAGGAGGTTGAGCTGGAGCGGGAGTTTGGGGTCGGGGAGGGCGCCATTCCCAGCTTCATGCAGGACGAGGTGCCAGAGTTTATTGATGAAGCCCCAAGCGCTGCGGGCAAGGTCAAGGAGGCTGCTGGGTAACTGGATGCTGCTATTTTGGGACGATGGGACCTGTGAGACTTGCATGTTGGACAGTGGACAGGCCACATGGCCTCTCAAAGTTGCTGACAATGTTCTGACGGCGCGAGTCAAATTATCTACACTACCCCCAACTGGGGCCTGGTACTATACAACATTATACCCTTTCCGTTTCGTGATTCATAAGTCACCTCTGCCAGCTCCGTCGCTAAACGCCACAATATGTATGCCCCGTTTCGCTGCCTGGGCCAGTGATGGCCAGCGAGTATGCCTAACCCAACATTCCACCCGCCATTTATCCCCCGCTCTTGAGTACAACACTCTCATTGTACATGGCCGAAGAAACGGCTGGCCTCCTGCAGCTCAGGATCGTCGTTGCAAAAGTCCCAGCCGACAATGACGCTGGTTTGGCTGCAGCATATGATGCGGCGGACATCGTATTGAAGCTTGAACACGCGCGCGGGGTTAGCGGCGTCGTGGCCCTCGATGGGTTCTTGCCCAACATGCGGGCGGCTGTGGGCAGGGGACTGGGCAGGTTGGACAAAATGAGGAATATAGGGTACCTGATGCAAATGCACCCCGTGAGTTGGGGGGCCGAGTTGAGCATGGGCCTGGTGCGCCGCCGCCGCCGCGGCAGCAGCAGCCATCTGGGCCGTCGTAGCCTGAGGGGCAGGACGAGCGCCGCCTGTTGCCCTGGAACCTCCCGCCGCGGCAGCCTGTGCCTGACCCTGTGACGCCGGTGTGCCTGACCCCGATGCCATGGCCGCCTCCTGGTTCCGCATTGCCTCCCGCCTCTGTCGGGCTTGTTCAAATTGCGCTCTGATTAGCGCAGCAGAGAACGCCTGCCGGAGCTGGCTCCTGATGACGGGGTTTGGCTGGCGGTCGATGGCGGCCTCCACATACGCCCGCTGGCCCAGGATGCTCTGGTGTGCGACCAGAGCTTGGGTCAAGGCTTGTTGACCGAGCTGGACGGCGCGATCAATGATCTGGTGCAAGTGCTGGACGGCCTGTGGCGTAAGCCCAGGGAATCCTGGCATGTCTGGTTGCGGCATTTGGAGGGCGGCGGGGTTCGGCAGTGCCATGTTGGGCCGGGCAATGGCTTGCGCGGGGGGAGCGCTTGCGGGAGGGTTCCGCGGCGACGTGTTTGGGAGAACCGACGACGCCCCAGCGGTTGTGCTTGAGCTCGCGGTGGGCACAGGCACAGGCCCCCCAGGATATGCCCAATCCCTCATCGAGGGATGAAGAGGAATCCCTCCGGCGTTCTGCGGCGCTGGCCTTTGCGTCCGCTCCCTGCGATACGCAGCCATGGCGGCTTCCTCCTGCTTGAGGTGGTGTTGATCTTTCCAGATGCCCTCTTTGTCTCTACGCCAGATGATGATGCTGGTGTCGTAGCTGCCGCTGACGATGCGGCCGTATTTGCCTCCGCCGCCACCGGGAGGTAGCTTTGCACCGTAAGCGCAGATATCTTCGGGCCTCTTAGAGCCGGCGTTACCAGGCCGTCGGCCTTTTGGACGAGGGCGATCCTGCTCTCCCAGGCGACCGGACTCTAGCGCTTTGAAGTACTCGGCGTCCACCTTTTTCGCCTCGGCTGCGTCATCCTCGGCGCTGTAGGGTAGATCTCCGAAGCCAGCCTGAACGGTCCTGACCAGGTTAGAGTGGGATCGGAGGCTTGCGACCTCGAGCCCGGTCTGCCGATCAAAAACCTTGACCTCGTTATCGCTGCTTCCGCTAACGATGCGGCGGCCATCATACTGGACGCAGGCGATGCCCTTTGTATGGCCAACGATCGTGCGGGTGCATGACTGGGTCGGCCAGTCCCACACCTTGATATGCCGGTCGCCGCTCGCCGAAACCACCTCTCTGCCGTGGATTTGCACAGCGTTGACGGCGGCGCTGTGTCCCTCGAGGACGCCAATCATGGTCCAGGGCGGCGTCTGCGGCAGATCTTCAGGGCTCAAGTTCATCGAGTATCCATAGTTCCTGAGGCTGATAGGTACCGGGTCTACCTCTTGATACCCGAGATCTCCATGGCGGAGGGGCTTGCGGTTGAATATTTTGATGGTTTTGTCCTTGGAGCACGTCACCAGAATGCGCTTGTCGAACTTGACATTCAGGACTGACTCCTTGTGGGCGTGGCGTAAAGTCTGAATTTCGGTCCCTGTCGAAAACCTCCATACGATGACGTCCGAGTCAGAACTTCCCGACACGACAATGTCCTCCTCCGGGTCTGAATCGAACTGCAGACAGAGAACGGAACCTCGATGCTTGGCGAGGGTCCGAAGGCAGCGCCGCGTCTCTAGATCCCAGATCTTTAGGGATCGGTCGCGGCTGCCGCTGACGAGATATTGGTCGTTGAACTGGAGGCTGTAGATACATTCCCCGTGCCCCTCCTCTGGATGGTCAGGATGCGGTAGCTGGAAGTTGGTATACTTTCCCAGTTCCCAGTTCGACTCCAAGCGGCGCCGCAGCGTATACATGTACCTCCAGTTCAGCTTAAAGCGCTTGCTGGAAGCATCCCACATCCAGAGGGCCACTTGCGGCAAGCCAGATGATGGTCCGGGTTTGTGGAACAGCTCCTCCTTGTAATGTGACGGTGTAGCTGGCTCGGAGGAAGCTGCCTTCCCCTTGCCCTTGTCGAGACTCTTCGAGCCCTCGTCGAACCCGTGGATTTCCCCTGGCTTCGAGACAACTCCCTTCCCGAACGATGTGCTGGGGTCGCCAAAGATGCTCGAACCGGTCATTTCTGTGTCGTCAGAGTCAGGTCTGGCTACCGCGACGGCGTCCTCCATCATCGTGTCCGCATCGCCGTCACGATCCGTCGCTGCGACGGCACGTTTTTTAGGTGCATGGCCTTCGTCACCGTGGAGAGGGGCTTGGGTCGGCGTCTGCGTCTCGTTGATCTTTTGCTCCCAGCAGTCGATCTCGGGCTCCCTCGCTTTCCACCCTTCCATGTAGTAGAGCTGCTGCCATAGCTTCCAGTCCAGGGCCAACTCATACCATGCACGGCAAGACCGCGCGACGTTGATGAGCGAAACGGGATCCAGATAGCCAAGGATCTTGAGGCACACCTCGGGCGGGAGGTAGCGAATAAAGTCGATGTATAGGCGGGGGTTCAGCTGTTCGACGATCTGCGAGATGACGCTTGTGGGTAAATCGTGGAGTATGGCCATGGTGAGCTCTGGAGAGACCGAAAGTCAGCATTTGATCATTGGCACGAATGCGCCAGCGGCGATGCGTGCCACGGGCATAGAAGGTGGTGGCGCGATTGAGCAGGCGGTTTGACGACATACCAGTTTTGCGGGACATGGAGAGATTGGAAATATGCTGTGTTAACCATGCCGGGAATTCGCCCGATCGTACCGATGCGAGCGCCGACACAGCGTCCTCCCGGGTCTTGAAGGGTGATGAGGCTGAGGTGGAGAGGGCGTTCAGTGGGTCTTCCGAGTAGCCTTCGTCGGGCTGGGCGGAAAAGCCAGCCATGTTTAAGGTTGTCTGGAGGCGGGGAGACAAACGGCGCTGCGTCGTGATGTTGAGATGGGCGCTTTTTGCGAAAGGCGCGGTCCGCGTCCAGGGATGTGGAAAGCAGAGGAAGCGCAAAGGCTGACCAAGGAGCAGGGCCGATGACAGGGGTTGCTGCCTCCAGAATGGGGTGGGCGGGGGTTTGCTGTTTGACGTGATTGGCGACGCAACCTGGGAAGACAGGCGGGATCCTCCGCGAGGTCTCGGGCTGAGACCTGCTGCGCTGACACTTCAACCAGCACGTTAACGGCGACGAATGAGCAATATTCAGCGAAAAAAACAGCGTGTTGGACTGGCAATTTATGGCCGGCTCAAGTTTGCCCCCTGACCAAGAAGCACTGGCTTTATTCCCAGCTTGCAGAAGCGCCCCTGGACAGAGTTCTGAGTGACCTCCGTCGCTGGCGCTTGCATTGCGCTAGGCAGCTGCCATTCTCGGGTTTCTTTGGCGGTCCCCAGATCCAAGTCATGTACGTCGGTTTTGCTGTGGACGAATACCCACTCTCACAAGTTCAAGAGATCGTGCGGTTAGTCATGGCGCTGCATACGTTTGGGGATGGCTCTCTCCTTCTTTGTCTGGGTTCATCGGGTCGTTGGCGGGCTGCCATGATAGCCGCCGTTATGTAAGCTGCCTTCCCAGCCACAGATCTGCGGTGAACAGCCTTGGCATATCGATATCTGAGGAAGCTCTGGATTTGCGTGCGCATAAATGATGACTTGAGGGAGCAGGCCCTGGGCTCAAGTTTATCTGCCCAGACTTGTCATTATGAGGTCTGATGCAGGCTCTGCCCAGTAGTTGGATGATCGCGGCAGAGCCACAGCATGCGCATGGAGGGGAAGAGGCACCGGCTGTAACCTTGTGGCACTTTAACAGATGCGAAAGAGCACCTTCGCGTGCAAGAGACGCCGTATTTTCCAGCAAGGAGACGTCCGGGGATGGACCGGGGACCCCGCTGTCGGACATGGAGAGGTATATTCATCGTGGTGGCAGGCTCGTGTCTTGGGCGCCGGAGCTGGTTGTGACGGGATCTTCTGCCCCAAGACCAGGAACGGAAGCTACCGCTAGGCCCTTGAACCGCTGTACTTTTGCAATCCTCTTTTGGGCAAGGAAGAGGCGGAGAGCAACGGAAGCGAGGCGATCGTGGCAGATGTGCTAGCAACCCGACAAATGCGCTGCTCTGTTGTCGACGAGCAAGCCTCCTGCAAACTGCGGGCCACGAATGGGCCCGCCCGCTTGATAAGGCTTGCTGTTTCAAACCTTAAAACTCATGGTGGGGCAGATCGTTTCGCGGCGCTGGAAAGGCCCTTACCCGTCTTCAAGCGAACGCCAAATGGATTCTGGAATAGTTCATATAGATTATGTAGCATCCGTTAAATGGGAGAGGTGTGATATGAAGAGTTTGATCCTGGGCTCCTGAAAGGTAGAGATCCGTAGCCAAGCGAAGTGCGTGTTTTCTGAGAGGAGCGGTGACAAGAGACCTTCATGGTGGTGCCTCCACCGCGCAACGGGCAGCAACTGACACACCCATACAACTGTGGCATGAGTATGTCGCCAGCTCATTGCTTGTCCTCATCTCCCGGCCTTGAGGTTCGCTGGTGTTGGGACCAACCCGTGGCGTGCCGTCGCCGTCATCAACGAGGCCTGCTTCAACGACGCCGCTCCGCCGTTGCAAAAGAGGGTCCGCGAAAGGCATGTCAGGCTCGATCACAGGGACCCAGATACATGCTATTCTGAGATCTCAAACCTGAAGCCGTCGGCAAAATCATTGACTTGATGGAAGCTACCGCTGCCAAGACCCATGTGCCAAAAATGGTCTAGCGTTTTCCCAACCGTGCGAGATTATGAAACGACCCGACCCCTTTCACAATCATGCCAGAAGAGGGGTGTCGTGGTGATAGAGGAATCGCTGAAAATCATTCTCGAGGCATCTGGTTAGCTACTGGCGGGTGTACACAGAGCGTCATGTGGCCTGGAAGTTCGAGATGCGCAAGTATCAAGAGCTGCATCATCAAGATCCGTTTCCCGCTCTTGCATGCAGGTGGAGGTTGCTGAAGCCGCTGGGATAGTGACAGGAAGGTGTGTGTCGGCGCCACATGGAGCAGCGCTCTCTGATAAAACCTTTTCCAAATGCTTCGACAAGGAACAGGCATCCGGCCCGCCAACAAAGGACAAAGGCGGGATTTGCTACCGCCCGCGAAACGCAGTCGGGGCGGAACCACAATTGATGCGCCTTCCCTTACACACTCGACACATTGCATTCGCACGCATGCTGGCTGCCGTCGTAGGTATCGAATAGAATGTCACGAATGTCTGGGTGATGTCGATTGCCATATTGAAGTTCAAAGGCATCATTGGTTGCGGGAGCAAGTGCCTTGAGCGGTCCCAAAAGTCACCCGACTCGTTTCCTGCTCCTCGACTGACCCGTTTCTGTGCTGGACCGCCCAACGAGAAGCCGGTAAAAGCCACACCAACCACGACCGTTTGCCGCCGCGGCGCATCCTTTTTGGCCCCCATTTTCTCCAGCCCAGAACCCACCTCCAGCGGCGCCCCTCGACCCAAACCGACCTCTCTGCCTGCTCCCTGCGCACCAACCAACCATCTCCGAGAGCGGTCTCTCGCCACGACCACTCCGATTCATACCACATCTCGACATCAGCTCTGCTCGCTGATTGCGAAAACATTCGGTTTGCTCCTGGCATTTTAGGACGGCTACTGCAGAAGGTGCAGAGCGTGCAGCGGCGACAGGACACCGCCAAGACCGAGCCCAAGGACAGAGTCACCGGGAGGAGAAGGAGGCGACGGTTGAGACGGAGAGACGAAGGCAACAAACGACGACGCAGGCGTTTCATCGAGGACGACACCGAGATTGAGCCCGAGTGCGTCGCCCGAACGACGCAGAGCTCCCAGCGCGACTCCCCAGCGTCGCTGCGCACCCGTGACGGACGGACGCCAACTAGCGAGAGTCGGGTGTCGATTCCGTCTTGACCGGACTCTCGATCATCCCAACCGCTTGCGACGATCGAGTATTCGGGTGACCGACGACGCGCCCGAAGTCGCTGTTACCGTTGTCGTGTCCATGCGTGCTCTTGATTGAGCAACCCAGCTCGACAATTGCCTGGGTGTGCGCTGCACCCCGCCTTGCGAACTGGTCCCCACCGCCTGCGAATGGAGACCTGGTTGCGCATATCCCCATCTTCTGAACGAGCACAGTTTCTGCGATCCCCGTATCCAACAAGGGCGTCGCGAGACCAACAACAATGAGCGTAACGAGCGCGCCGCGGGCGAGCCAACTCTCGGGCGCGACCGCTTTCGCGTCCACCGCCTCTTTGAGCTCGCTCGCGAGCTCGTCCACGCTCGTAAATCCGCAGATAGCACCGACTTCGGGGAATGTCGTGGCCACCAGCAACATTATAAACCAACGGGCGGACGCGTCGCGATCGCTGTATCAAATATGCGTTTCTTTGAAGCAGAGGCTGGCCCAGGTGCCAGGCTTTGAGGAGTACTCAAAGCAGCTCGACCAAATGGCCCAGGATCCAGACGAAGGCGGGCCCGTTGAATCTGTGTGGAAGCTCCTGCGGACCGGGCACCCGCTTCTCGTCATCTACAACGCCTTGGAGCCCGAAGAGCGTTTGGCCGTGGAGGAAATAGCCAACGCTACGGAGGAGAAGCTTTCCAAGATAGCCATCATGAAGTTCTACCGGGCCTGCCTCAACGACCTGAAGCTACCTCCAGCCGAATCGTTCATGATCAAGGATTTGACAGGATCCGACACCACGGGCTTCGTCAAGGTGAGAGTGCCGATGTGTGCTTGGATTGCGTCCGGGTTCTGACTTTACCCCCAGGTCATCTCTGTTATCAACTATGTTCTAGATCTGGCCGACCAGCGCGGCTTGCTTAACAACAAGGTGCAACCCTACCCCGAGGATGATACGATGCAGCCTGGTTCGAAGATGAGCTATCGAGACTACGTCGTGCGGGAGCTGGTCGACACGGAACGCAAATACGTGCAGGATTTGGAGAACCTCTACGACCTGAAGAAGACTTTGGAGCAAAAGGGCATTATCCCAGGCGATGTTGTCCACAACATTTTTCTCAACATTAACGCAATCCTCGACTTTCAGAGGCGATTTCTCATTAGGGTGGAAACGACGAACTCGATGCCCGCAGCGAGACAGGAATGGGGAAGTCCGTTTGTCGCCAACGAGTCAGCCTTTGACATCTATCAGCCATTTATCGCGAACCAGAGGAAAGCGGCTCAGCTGGCTAGCCAGGTTTTCGACAAGATCCTGGCCGCCGAACACCCTGTCGCGTGCGATTTCAACACTCTGGATGGATTCCTCCTCAAGCCCATGCAGCGCCTTGTAAAGTATCCGCTACTTTTGAAGGTATGTCGCGGGTGCATAGGCTGGGCATTGGCGGCGACTTTACTAATGTTTTCTCAAGGACTTGCTGAAGAAATGCGACGACGAGGCTACGAAAGCCGATTTGGCAGCCGGTGTCAGCGCCGCAGAGCGAGCCTTGCAAAAAGCCAACGAAGCTGTCGACCGAGACCTCCTGGACGAAGCGTTGGAGGATCTCAAGGGCAGGGTCGATGATTGGAAAAACCACAGGGTCGACCAGTTTGGAAAACTGCTACTACACGGGGTGTATACCGTTGTCACCGGCAAGACCGATCAAGAGAAGGATGTAAGTGGCTCAACGGGGGTAAATCTGGATTGTGCTGACTTGACCTGTTTAGTATGAGATCTATCTGTTCGAGTGCATACTGCTATGTTGCAAGGAGATTACGCCAAACAAGAGCAAGGACAAGAAGGACAAGACAAAGTCGACGGGCCCCAAGGTCCGCAACAAAAGCGCCAAGCTTCAGCTGAAGGGACGGATCTTCATGACCAATGTCACGGACGTGGTGGCCCTCTCGAGGACCGGTATGTTGCAGCCCCTTTTACCCCCACGCAGCTGGCTGACTAGCTAGGCTCGTACACCGTGCAAATCTGGTGGAAGGGCGACCCTGGCGTCGAGAACTTCATGATCAAGTTCCAGAACGAAGAGATGATGAAGAAATGGGCTGCGGGGCTAGACCAGCAGAGGAAAGAAAACGCGGCTCCTGCGCAGCCCGATCAAGACCAAAAACCACCAAACTTCACCTGGATAAGTATGACAGACCCGACCGACATAGAAAACCCCTTCAAGGAGCAGGAGGATGACGACGACGACGATCCATACGCGTATCCCAACGTTCTCGGCAACGGACAGCCGCAGTACGGCCAAGCACCCATTCCCGGGACGATGCAACGCAACGGGTCGAGCACCAGTCTCAGACAACGCTCGATGACGAACGGGAGCGACAACGCGCAATCTCTGGCAGGCATTGCCCGAGCACCCCCGCCTAGATTTCCTCTCCCGCAGCCGCCGTTGACCGTCCAAACGCAACCATCACCTGCGCCTCGGGCTGGGGAGTCGTACTTTTCGCCTGTCGAGCCCCCGTCTGCCTCTTCCAGCCGGACAAGCACGACGAGCGGGTTCTTCTCTGCCGGCGCGGGCTACGGCTTCCCCAAGACGACGACGCCGCAGCCGTGGGCGCCCGAGGACAACAACCGATATACTGCTCCTGCGGCGCCCCGTCCACCATCCTCGAGGGAGGCACCGTCTCCCGTCAATGCATATGGGATGGTGACTGCAAATGGGCGCAATCCACGAGGACCGTCGATGCCGGTGATGCCGAGAGATTCTGCGTCTGCCCAGCTGCAGCAGCAGCGCAGCAGAAGCTACAGCACGCCAGATATCAACGGCCAACCTAACGGCCGCAACGGGCAGTCTGTCCCTGCTGTTCCAGGGATCCCGCCACATCTCCACCCCTCTCATCCCACCCACGCACGCCACGACTCCAATATACCGAGGAGCAACTCTGGCAGTCCGGCAAATGATCTTCCTCTTAGGTCCAATACAGGATCCCCTGGGGCGCAACGGTCAAAACAATTCGGTGGGACAATGGCGCAGTTCCCCGCCCAACCAATCTACCCACGGCAAGGTACACCCGGCAGTGGCACGAGCCTGCCACCTCCAGGCCCGCCACCCCCGGGTGTTGCACCACTCGCGCCCTCCGACATCCCCAGAAGCACGCCAATGCACCAAGACATGATCGTTCCGCCCACCCCGGACCTTCCCCTCCCAACACAGCTCAAGGTCAAGGTACACGTCGACGGCGGCAACTACATCACCCTGGTCGTCCAATTCAACATTACATACCAAAGTCTCATCGATCGCATCGACGCCAAACTGGCGAGGTTCACTGGCAGCAGTATTGGTAAGGGCAATCTGAAACTGCAGTACCGAGATGAAGATGGCGACTTTGTCATGATTGAGAGCGACGACGACATCCAGATCGCCATTTCCGAATGGCGCGAGGGCGTTCGCAACATGTACCAAGGGCCCGTCGGAGAGATCGAGCTCTTTTGCGTCGGGGTGATGTGAGAGGACCAGCGCCCACCACATGGGACGGTTGTGGCACGAGGCGCTGGAGAATATGTTATCCGAAGACTGCATCGACATGATACCCCGCAAGTTGTCATAGGTCTCGGCTTCTAATTTCAAGTTAGTTTTGCATGGCGGAGATCCTCAAGTCGACAATGATTAGAACGACCGCTTGGCTGTTGGCTTGTTTGGCTTTAGCGATGCTCGCACTGTTTCGCTGCATAGACGACGGGTTATACTTCGTTAGGGCGCCATCGGCTCATCTGTTTTTTTTGTTTGGCCGCCGCTTAGCACACGGCGACACTTCTTACTCTGGTCCTGGAAAAGCCAGCAAGCATTGAGGGACGAACGGTTGGAAGTATTTGGGATGCTTGGGCATGTGGTCTCTTGGTCCCCCTTCGGCTCAGGCCGTTGATGTCCATATATCCCGCTGTCAGTCATTATCGACTCTGGTTGGCGGTTGTTCCCGTCACAGACGCTCATTTTTCATTTTGGAGAGAGTTTTGGCTTGGCATATTAGCCGCGCGATCCGAGATATCTGGCTAATGGTGGGCATGGTTGTGGTGGATGAGAGGACGGAGAGGATGTTTATGAAGGAAATATGGATGAGATCAGAATGGGGCGACTTTGCTAGATATGGAATACCCAGGAAGCCTTGAACGTTCATTTTGCTTCGCGCTTTCTTATTTGCATGCTCATACGCGTATTCTGGCTGAGGTTGTTGGTATCAGTAAACAATTTACTGCTTCTATCACGGCAAGTGATTTCTTGGTCTGTTGTGCTTGGGATACTTGGTGTCCAATTGAAGCTACGGACCCGTTTGCCACTATTCTGAGAGAAAGTTGAGGCGAGAGATATGGCTGTTGGCATCCCTAGGTTCCGGATTGTCAGCGCGTTGGGCAGGTGGTTGAAGGCACTCGATCGCCAACTGCACAGCCGCCGAATGGTTCATCTGGAGTTACATTGTTTGTACATATACAATACACCTAATCGACAAACCCGAGGGTGGAGGTATTCCTCGGGACGAACAACCACCATGTTTGCCCTCGTGCGGTTTGATGCTGCTGCGCGATACGATGTCGCCGGCCACAACATGTTTCGCAGGCTACCTCCCTCAACCATTGGTCTAGCCCGGAAGAAGCATCTTCTTGGTGTCCACTGCCAGCCCCGCCTTCAGCTGAGCCGTCCTCATCGCCAAGGTCAGAGGCCGACGACCTCTCGCCTCCATTCCCGCGGCTAGAGCCACAGGGCCCATCCGCCCACACCGGTAGCAAATCAATCGCCCAATTGCCATGTAGTTTACGTATGTCTGCTTGCTTTTTGCGTGAGGCGGCTGGACAGTCGGTTCAGGTGGTAGTTGATGTTGTTCTTCGGCGTCGGCGGCGCTGGCGGTTTGTCCATGCAGGCGCGGAGGGCCGCCTCGACGTTGGCACACCCCGCAGTGTTGAAGCCAGCTGATGCCCAGCACGCTATTCCAGACGGCAGTGTTAGCGATGTGCTCCGCGACGCCAGGTCATTCAGAGATAGCGTAGCATACCGAGGACGTGGTTCATGACGAGGTGGCACGGGTTCGGCTCGATCTTGTTGGGCTTCTTGACGCGCAGCACCTCGAGCGGCGGCAGCCGCATAGCCTTCCTGGACGACATGATGAATTTTAGTTCCTTGGACGGTGCGTGCTATTGCCGAAATCGCATTGCAGGAGCGTCGCCGTGACAGGGGAGAGTGGATCTTCGAGACTCAATTCGAGACGACGCAGCGCTGAGCTGCCAGCTCAAAATTCCGGATTGCCGTTGCCGTATCAAGACAGTCACGTGGAGATAAGAGACGGCGCCCGTTTGGCTGGATTTAACGTGTGCGGGGCAAGTGCATCCCAGCGTCTTTCCGGAATAGGATAGTCAAGACAATCGGCAGTGCTGATTGGCTCGAAATTGAAGATGTAAACAAGCCGCTCCTGCCCCCATGTCACAAATCCCGACCCTCTTGGGGACCCGACACGCCGCACGCCAACCGTCGCGATTGCTTGCATTCCGTCACTCGACGCGTTTCTGCGCCTCATGAAGAGTTTCGGCTGCAACACTTGGGCTGCGCGTCGCCAGCATTGATTGAATTGACTGGTGTCTACCTGTGTTCTGTGAAAGTCATAATCCTTCACAGCAGCTACTTGTTTTGTCCATTTCGCGATTTTTCCTGGCGGCTTCGCAATGGCCGCCCCGCAGAGCGCGATGCTCCAGCTTGAGAAGTAAGAATAAAGCGCACGTCTACCTCAACTCAAGCTAACACTCCGAATCACAGGAACCCCATCACCCTCAAAAGCTTCCTACCTCCTCTGGTTACCTGCCCGAGAGCATGGCAGCGCGTGCCGGTCGTCCCCTTCGCAAGCCACGGTCGACGACGAAAGATTTGGAAGCGTGTGGCCGCGAGCCCCGTTGTTGTAGATAACAGCTATCGACGGGCTCTAGCAGAGCTTCAGAGCCAAGGATTCTGCTCGAGAAAACGCACCCGACGCGAGGGTCACGTCCCTGTGTGGGGAGACGCGCAGTGGGACAGCCGGGCTGAAGAGCCTCGCGATGGTGAGAAGGACTTGGCTGTGGCTAGAGGTATGGAAGCTGTAAAATGCGACATGAAGAAACTACTGACAACCTGGGGGTTAGCCGCTGTGTCGACGGCTCAAGAGGCGACGAGGTCAACCGAAGACGCGAATGGGCCCTCGAGGCATGCGACATTCCCCGAAGACGCTTTGAGATGGGTCCCGCGGAAGCGACACAATACCCGCTGGCCGATCGAGCCAAAGACAACAGCCGCCCGCATGGTAGCCGCGCTCCAGCCGCTCATCGAGTTTGACGTCCCTGCCGCTGCACAACCCGAAGATACCACGCATAGAATGGACGCCGAGAAGCTGGAGAAGCGCTCGACGAGACGCCTCAGCAGACGGATCTCGCTGTTCCCCGCGAACATGTCTCCGCGAAAGGTTTCGCTCATAACTTTGACGCCAGCGAAGATATCGCAATCCGCCATATCGCCAGTAAAGAGATCGCCCGCCGTGCCTTCGCCCGTCAGAGTAGCGGAGTCGCCCTTGCGCTCATTCACAGTCAATGCTACGCCAGTCAAGGTGGTTCTGGAATCGCCAAAGGCCAGTCCTCCCCTTGCCTCGCCCGGAAAATTCTCTCCTCCGCCGCCGACGCCGCGAAGCGCCCTCACCGTCAAGGGCGCATCTAGGCCCATCTCCAAAAAGCGCATTTCGGATCAGGTTCCTCTGCTATTTGACCAGCCCACCCCTGATGCATCGGCTGAGCCGCAGTACGAGGCTCAGAGGCGGCGCTCTCTCCACGTCGCCCGCCGCTGCGACCGCAGACTCAGCGGCCCCGTCAGGTTATTTAGCTCAGATAGCGCGAAGGAGATTTCCGATCGCCGCCACAGCTCTGCCCCTGTCGCTGCCTCTCCGATCGACGCCACGGCACGGAGGCGGACCTTGGATGCGTTTTTCTCTGCGGCCGAGGAGGCTCATGAGTTGCTGCCCCTTGAGACGGATAGCAGCCCGGCGAGGGAAGCCGCCGTGGAGGACCCGTCTCAAAAGCTCAACGGACATGGCACGCCCTGTGCTGTGTTCAAGATTGATGCCGGCACCAACCTCGATATCTTTGGTCAGTGGCAGAAACTTGCTGCCGATGCCAGATCGCGCAGTCCAGTCAAGCTGGCTCACGTCGGTTTGGAAAATTCCGGCTCTGCTGTCCCAGTTGTTTCTGAAGCAAACGACGCGGTCATTGCGTCGCCTGTCCAAAACGTTTTGGGTGTGACGTATGTCGCATCGGACGACGAATCAGCCTTGGGTCAGGCAGCAATGGATTCCAGCCCAGATGCCGTCGAGGCAGAAGTGCACAATTCCGACTCGGAGTCTGCGTCTGATGAGGACTCACCAGCGCTTGACCAGGAAGACGACTTGGAGTTTGAACACAGGGACCCTGAAGGCCTCTCGACCATTTACGAAGAATCGCTTGTGATGGAAACTGATGCTGATGCCGCCGCGAGACATGTCTCATCTCTTGTTGGTGAGGGCGACTCACCGACGGTGAGCCCTGCCCAAAAAGCTGTGGGCATGAGCAGTCAATCCAATTCCTCATCGCCAGCCCCCGCTCCCTCGCGGGACACCGCACAGGTCGACGGCTCGCCGCAGTTGATGCACACCGATTGCGAAGCAGATAGCCGTGCGCTAGCCGATCACGCGGCCCAAATGGCCAGTAACGAGCGACCTGCAGATGAAGTTTCGACAAACCACGTTGTCACAGACGTTGATGTCTTGTTCAAGCCTGATTCGCCAAATCCTGTCCACGAATTCACCCCTGAACCCTCTAACCTGTTGGGGAGTGAGACCATGGATGATGCGAACTCGCCCAGTACAACGGAAGAGTCCGTTGCCACGCCGGAAAACGACTTTTGCACCACACCCTTGGACATCCAGACAAAGAAGCATGATCAGCAAACGGCCGAGATGGGCTCATCTATCTCAACAGAATCCTGCCAGGGCGATACTCTTGATGAGAACAGCACATCCGACCTGACCCAAACCCCGCTCGGCACGTTCCGCTATGGTGTGCCCAAGCAGCCCAGCACACCCTCCCAAGACGTCACCACGCCAACTGAGGCGGACAGAGGTGACGCAACCATGGAGAACGATGGTGGGCGTGAAAGCTCAGGCTTCACACCGATCAACGGGCGGCAAATTTCACCTCCCTCGCTTACGATTGGGGCGGAAGACTCGGATAGCGAAGCAGAACCCGGTGATGTCGAGGAGGACGCCATGCTGGAAGACGAGATCACCGAGGCTATCGACGATGAGGACTTCACCCTGACAGTCGTCGCACCACACCTCGAGAACGACACGCTCGCTATGCAGAGGTCGCACGATGACTCTGAGACGGAAATGCTGCGCAAGTTTGTGACGCGGGTCGCGGCGGATAAGAACGCCAAAGCCGCGGCGGCAGCAGCAGCTTTAGCAAAGAAGCCGGCCCGGCCCAAACGTCGGTCAGGCTCGACCGGCTCTACTGCATCCTCCACAGGCTCGCCGATCGCCAAGTCTGACACTCCCCACAAGAGGACGCCCCTTGGGGAGAAGAATGCAAACAGCCCGAGCCCAGTGAAGAAGCGAAAACATGGCGATGATCTCGAAAAAAGCGAAAGGGATGTGCTGGAGGTGTGCGATAGGCCTGCCGACGCGCCGAAACCCAAGCGCCGTCGGAAGCGAGGCGACCCCGTGTTGGAGTCTGCCTCTGACGCGCCAGAGACATCTACGGACTCGCCAGCATCTACCGAAGGAGGCCCGCGTCGCTCCACAAGATCGCGCAGCAGTCGTGTTCCTCTGAAGCCGGTAGCTCCTTCAGCAAATTCCATCGCGCTTTCTCTGATACCAGTTAAATTAGCCGGTATGGGAATGATGGATGACACGACCATGGACATGCAACTCATAATGGCTAAGAGCCGGAGCGAAGAGAAGGATGTCGCAGCGGTCACCAGAGTCAACACGCGCAAGAACAAGGCCAATGCCGTTCACCCCAAGCTCGTCCTTGCGCGTCAGGCCGAGGACCCAGCCGGGTGGAGGATGAGGGAGCTCAAGATGGTCTTCGACGCCAAAGAGAGCCGGTCCGCCGAGGCCAATGCAGACTCTGCCGCTGACGGGAGGAAGAGTAGGAAAGCCAAGGGCGTTCGCTGGGCTGAAGAGCTCGTGCGCTACCAAGGGGACGAAGCGCCGTCTGCCTTCAAGGCTATGGCAAGCTCCCTTCTCGCTGATATCATGGATGAGGAAGAAGATGAGTTGGCTGTCACTCTGCCCGCGCGTACTCCTGCGCCGGTCCAGCCGGAGCCGGTCGAGAGGCTGCCTTCGACACCAGCCAAGAAGGCGTTGCCCCGACGCACCAGGTCGTCGAGGCTGTTGGCGCCCAAGCCTGTTGATAAGATCGCAGAGAAGCCGGCCGTCTCTCCCGCTCCTGCCGTGCAGAGCATACCACTGCCAAAGGTTGCAGCCCCTGTTGTGGCGGCACCAACGCCTGTGGCCTCCGGGACAAAAGCAGCAATGGGCACAAGGCGATCCAAGATCGCGAAGCTTGGAATGGGAGTCAACGGGACGCCAGCGCCCAAACGGCGTGGCAGGGCCGCCATATGAATCAGGGAAGGGCGCGCATGGAGAGAGTCATGATTGATGAAGCGAAAGGATCCCGTGTGCTCGTCATCGGGTCATGTTGAGACATTAGCGTGCATCTGCGTAGGATTTCGAAGTTGTCGGAGCAGAAAATACCCCGGTTGATAGAGTCGCTGTCAAAGTCGTCCGTTGGGAATTGTAATTCAGCAAGCATGGCTTCTTTCATGTTCGTTTACCGGAAGGGCATTGGGGTTGGGTGGAAGCATAGGATTCATGTATCTAGATTGAATTATGAAGTATTTCCTCCTGCATCTCTGAGTCTTGTTGCTGGTCAAGTTCACCGATCCAAAGAAGACGCAGAGATGTGTTGGTGGTTCCAGCTCGCTCTAAAGCTGTCACATGGCAACACAGGCCTCATCAGGATAAGGTGTCTATGCTATTGTCGATGAACCACCAAGTGCAAGCGACCGACAGTGCGGGGTGAATGGGACAAAGGGGGAGATTTTTCAGTAATGGCACGGTTCAATCGAACCATCGATTCTCGCTAGGTTCTACCCAACGCCTTGTCTCGTTCTTTGATTTGTTTCTACATAACTTGAGCTTTGACAACCGGCTTCTTTGGCAATTTGCCAGCTTCCATGTCAGCAATTCCCGAGATGATGGCCTCCCATCCCTCTCCATCGACTAGATGATAGTCCAGGGGCAGGAGTTGGCCAGTACTAATGTGCGCTTGAAAGATAGGCACCATCTCGGCAATTTTGGTTGTGACATGCTCTTGCTCATCACCAGGACGGCCGAGCATTCCTAGCTTGACGCGATAGAGGTTGATCGACTCGGGCACCGCCATATCTGACCTGGATGCTATATTAACCACCAATGTCGATCGGCGTGCAGTAAACAGACGCAGTGACTCACCAATCATCAACTGTGGCGAAATACTTGTTAGATTCCTTGGATATGGTTTCGAGCGCTCGGACGGAAAGATCCAGGGCTGCGAGACTGGTATCGACGATGCGACCGAACTTTCCACCCGTGGCCCGCTCAATCTCGACCAACTGTTCCTCGACAGGCGCTCTGTTGTTGAATGTGGCAGAAGCGCCGGCTTTGAGAGCGAGCTGGATCTGGTCAGAAACATTCTTTCACAATTCTAGGAGAGGGCCAGTACCTCATTCTTTGAAGGAGAGCATGAAGCCAGCACCTTGTATCCAGCGAGACTGGCAAGCTGCACACAGTACCTTCCCACGCTGCCACTTCCGCCCATGACGATTACCCAAGAGTCCTGCTGCGGAGCCTTGCTACCGGCAGCCGGAAGCTCCAACCCCTGTCCATCAAGCAACGCAAGACCAGCTGTCTATAGACCGTCAGCATCCTTATTATCAGTCTCCTGGCGGTTGTACTCACCAACAGCCCAGCCCCAACCGTGCAGGCCTCCTCCAGTCCTACGTTCTCGCCCTTCTTGAATACCCAGTCTTCGTTCACAAGAAAGGTCTCCTGAAACGGAGAGAACTCGCTAATTCCCACAGGGACGCATGTAAAGACGTAGTCGCCCTCTTTGATCTTCTCGCAGCCCGCTCCGACTTCGATAACGAGACCAGACACGTCGCTGCCAATGACCGCAGGCCACGAGCTTATCAGCATACCGGTGTGTTGCATGAATGGCTCGCTGTTGAGGTTATGCGTCAATCGTAAGCCTGTGAAAAGGAGAATGGGCGGGAGAAGTGGCTTACACGGGGTTGAGGCCAGTGTAGAGAGTCTTGACCAACGCCTGCTTGGGCCCGGGAGTCGGACGGGGGATGTTGTTGACAACGGTGTAGGGCTCATTTGGGCCAGAGATGGTAATGCCTGCTTGGGTAGCCATGGTTGCTTGGGGAGGCGTGGAAACTGCTGGGGTCGAGCTGTTCGGGACAGTCTTGGATTTGAAGCTGTGAGGTTGCGGGGTGCGTAGGTATAAATAACCATTTGCTGCAGCGGGCCAACCTCAGCAACAGCAGCTGCGGTGACGAAGCAGAAGGGTGCCTGGGTATGCATTGCGTCGGAAGTCGTCAGTTCTCTTGCTGCAACTGTGAACAGGCTGCGGCGCTGGAAGCTGTGATAGGTCGTTGGTTCGGTGGTTTTCATCGTGGAAGAGGCATTGGCTGTCAAGAAAGCGGGTCGGAGTAGATATCGTCCGCAGCTGACAAGATGGTGGCAATTGCGGACGATTATGCAGGTCGGTTGCCGTGCCTTCCTCCCGAGCGTCGAAGCAGATTCCGTTCGGCGCAATTCAAACAACCACACTTCACATGCGTCAAAGAGCAAAGATTCCATTGCTGACTTCAATATCCTGAAACGAGACTTGCCGGCATACCAAAGAAACATATATCCGCTGTCCACGCAGAGACGCATTCGAACTCCTACGGCTTCCACCCTCCGGTTCTGTCCCTAAACATGCCATCCGGGTCAACCTGGCTTGCCACCGCTCTCGCCAGGGCCGCGTCCTCGGGCTTGAGCCTCGCAAAGTAGTCCTGCCGATAGAAGCCATAGCTCATCAAGATCGGGAGGTACACATTGCTCGGCAACAGCCCCTCGCCCTGCCACTCGACCACCCTCTCCCGGATGCCCGTGTACGTCGCCTCCATCGTATCCGCCATCCGCTCGTACTCGGTCTGCGGGATGAAGCTGTAATTCATCTCAATGATCAGCCGGTCGATATCATCGTCTGCATCGATGAGATCCACGCTCTTCTCCCGAGCCGCCTGCGCAATCCGCTTCGGGAACGGCTGATACGCAATCGATGCCACAATCCCGGGCACGGCCAATACCGACTCCGACACATTCCTCCAGTGGTCGTGAAACCCTCCCATCACAACCTCCTGATTTGCCGCTGCCGGCAGCGGCACCGTCTCGGTCCCGATCATCACCACACTCCCCCTGATGATCACCCAGTTGCTCCACGCCAGCATATCCGCATAGCTCCTCCTCCGCACCGTATTCACAATTGGCCCGATATTCGTAAAGTTGTCAAACGTCCCCGGTGGCACCTCCTCCCCATCATAGAACAAGAACAAAATCCAGCTATCCACCAAATTCAGATTCGCCCTCTCCGCCGTCACAATCACCGCCGCCCGATCGTCCTCGTTCCATTCCGTCCAATCCCTCACTGCCTGCAGCATCTTCCTATCCGTCTCCTCAGTCCGCACAAACGCCAAGTTCCCGCCCACCACATCGCCCTGCCGGTACCCCTGCACTACATACTCTGTCACCACCCCAAAGTTGTTGCCGCCCCCTTTGAGCACCTTGAACAGGTTCTGATTCTGCGTCGCCGACGCCCTCACCACCGTCCCGTTCGCCAGCACCACTTCAAACTCCAGTATGCTCGACGCGGCCCACCCATGCTGCGTAGACAGGTAGCTCAAACCTCCTCCCACCGCTAGCCCGCCCACGCCTGTGTGGCCGATGCGTCCGCCCACAAAGGTCCAGCCGGTGCCATCAAGCTTGGCAGCGACTTCGTCGAGTCGGTTTCCCGGGCCGAGAGTAATCACCCCCGTGGCGGGATCCACGGTCACGGAGTCCAACCTCTGGGTGGAAATGATCGGACCCCCGGCAACGCTTGACCAGAAGTTGTTGGGGTTGTGGCCGCCTGACTTGATGGCGAAGGACTCGTTGGAGGCGTGCAAAAGGGAGAGAACGGCGGAGACTTCGGAGGCGGAGGAGGGGAAGATGATGCACGAGGGGAGGAGAGCCGCGCAGGATGTCGACCAGTAGTCGGCTTGCTCGAGGGTGTAAGCGGGGGAGAGTGGGAAAGTGACTTCGAGGGAGGGGGGCAAGGAGGTGCAGGTGTCGGCGAGGGCGAGGGAGAAGAAGGGGAGGAGAGGAAAGAGAGAGGTCAAGATGGGAGGGCGCATCTTGAGACCGCAGATGTCCTCGAGGGAGTAGTGAGTGAAATGGTTGGGTGTGGTAAGTTGGATAGCCTCTGTCTTGTTCTTGCCTGTCACTGAACTCGAGATGGACTGACATCTCATTTTATATCTTCATCTTCCGCCCTGTGAAACGGCCATGCATCTGAGTAGATCCTCATCATCAGTTCCGTCCGTCCGCTTCAGAGGAAGCATTTCGTCATCTTGACGATGATAAACAGGAACGAGGTTGTGCATGTCTCCTGTTTTGATCCAATATTGGACGGTTGGGTGGCAGCGGCACAACGCCCTCAGCCGCGTACCAAATGAAGTGCATCTTCTTTACAGTCCAAATACCGAACTTGGACGTTGTCCAGTCCTGTGATATAGCTTGGCCAGGCCCCATCTGTCAAATCTGTCAAAAAGGCGGAACGAGATGTAACCCGCCATCGGGCCGGGCATTGCACACGTTTTCCCGATGTGGGGAAAGATCGGCATCTAGTAGATCGTGTGAAATTGGATCCATGTTCCCTGACGCGGCATCGCTGCAGGGACGTTGGGAAAACCGGTTCTGCATGCCATTCGCTTCCCCAACTTTCCGGCTCAGATGCGGTTTGGTAGGGAACTTTTGCTCTCTCCTGCGTCGTGCGTCGTGGTTGTCTGTCGACCCAAAGCAGATGCCAGGCGTGAGAACCCTTTTTATATCGGTGGTGATCGACACGGTATTGACAAGAAAAGTATCGGCAGTGTAACGCGGGAGTTATCGTGGGGCGTTTGGGTGTTGTACGGGGTAGCCGCCGATGTCAGCCAAGAAAAGGCAGTAGGTAGATTCTTTGCTGGCTCCGAGACAAGATGCATCCGGAATTACGCTAGCTGCTGTCAAAGAGGCTGGGCTGTGGTAGGTGATGAGTCGGAGATGCCGTCTAAGGCGTGTTTCGGTGTAACAGACGGCGCTGTTTAAATCGAGCGGGCCAGAAGAAATCTGAAAGGCATGCAAAAGTGGTACCTTATGCTGGGCCAAAGCCAGTTTGCAGTTGCCTATTCCAGTGAATTCGGAGCTTGAACTTCAGGCAGAAGGCCCGGGCGGGGAGCGGGGAAGCGGCAGCCGTTTCTCATGGTTCGATCACACCTCTCGTCATCGTATAAAGGGGGGCGATCGAGATTTGGGACCCGGGTTTGGAGAGGGAAAGGGTATGAGCAAGCAAAATAGGCCTGAAAGAGTTCGAGAGATACATTAGAAATGTGATGGTTGTGGGGTATAAGGGAGCGGGAAAGCCTCGAACGGGGCGGATTTGGGCGAGGAGGATCCACGGAGAGGCCCGCGGGTGCCAGGTGAGTGCGAGTCCATTATCTTGTGAGAGGCCTGTTAAACGTGTTTCATGAGCAGCATGGGAACTCGATGGATGAGATTGGCGGCTCAGATTAGGTATCACGGTTGCCAGCACGTGGAGGAGATCGGTTTTTACGCACATGCAAGAAACAACTCACGGCAAGTCCGAGCGGAATAACAAACAGGGCGTCGCGGCAAAATTGAACAATTTTCTTTTGCAAAAGCAATGTTTCATTTACTACACCAAACAGGGTCCTGCCCCTTCTCTTCAACCCCAGCACCTAGGTAAGAAAGGTGTGACGCACATTTGATGTTCCCCCTTACTAAGGACTCAACCTAGTAGCACTGCTACACCAAATCCATCCTCACTTTCGCGAACCCCGCCTCGATCTCCATCTCGTCCTTCTCCTCCTGCGTCAAATCATCCTCATAGCCGCAAAACGCCCTCATCTCCTCGACCGTCTTGCCGCTCAGCAGCCTCGCAATCCGCGCCACCACCTCATCTAGCAACTTCTCCACCGACAGGTAGTTGGCCACATTGGCAAGCTCAAAGAGCAGCGAGGGCTCCGAGATCTGCTCAATCGGCTGGTTTGACCCGTCGCGACCCAGACACTTGGGCCTCTCTTCCAGGGGGAGAGCTCCCCGCTCCATCCAGGCGAGGGCGCGGATGAGAGCTTCGTCGCTGGCGTGGATCCAGATGGGGATGGGTTCCGTGATGATGTCGGCGTTCATGTCGAAGACGTCGGTTAGCAGATCGCGAAGGACATCGGATTGCATGGCCGCAGGCTTGGAGAGGTTGTGGATGGTTTCGGAAGGGGAGACTGTGTTGATGAGCTGGAGCATGGGGATGGTGGTCGCCATGTTGACAGTGTTTGTTGGATGGTTGTGGGTTAGGGGTTTTAGCTAGAAAGGTGAGTGAGGGATTGGAATCAGTAGAGTGATGGAGAACTGGGTGTGATGTTTTGGAGGCGTGTGCATTCACTGTTGTTATACTAAATGGCTCCGCAAAGGGTTTTGTTGGAGCCCCTTTCCAGGACAATCACATTGTATATTGGACTTCAAAGGTTCAGCTTAGTGCCCACCCATTCCTTGTCTACAGCAAGAACCAGATAAAGAGCTTGTTGAGCGCCTCAGGTAGGTATGCTTGAGCCAACAAGAAGACAAAGAGTTATTGGACAACAATGCGCCTACGCATTGCCACACATATCCTGCCCACAACCGTTCTTGACCCAGACTCCCGAAGCAAACCCATGGCAGGCACTAGCATCCGGCCACTGGCTTGCAGCATGGCGCGTGTTGCAGCTTGAATCGGCACAAATGATCAGCGCCCCACAGGTGTCGGAGCACTGAGCTTGATCTCTCGAAATCCACATGGCAGAGTGGGATCCAGCGGGTCCTCTGAAGGGGTTGAATATCAGCTACACCATGCAGAAAACGCTTAAGAGGGGAACAGGATGACAAACCCGCTGATTGTGAAGGATGGTACGTTGACTGAGCCGGCGTAATCCTGACAGTTCTGATCAAAGTAAAAGTTGACCTGGCCTGCCGAGACAAAGCCGACCAGGCTCGAAGAGAGGATAGCAAAGGAACGCATGGTATTGATGGTTGATTACTGACGGGGTACGGGAGAGATAGTTGTAGGTGACCTGGAAGTGTTCTTCATCGGTTCAAACCACGAAGATGCGGCTGTCTTTAAGTCGACTGTAGCGTTGCGTTGAGATTCATTCCCGTTCCTGCTGGAAGTTATTCCCATAGAGGCGACCTCTGGGTGAGACGGAGACGTGCTAAACGAGGCAGGACAGCAATGCGCGGTGCTGATCGCGTTGCTTACTCCCATCCAAGCGGTAGCCATGGCGACACAGCATAAGACAGAGTTGTATTGTGCTGTCAGCCTTCAAGTCATGGGAAGAACGGGTTACTCAATGCTTCTTTGCCGCCTCAAATCCGACAACCGAAACGACAAATCAAAGAAAGATGACGCTGTCTTTTCCACTCGGGTAACGCAGAAGCAAACTGCACCTCGGTCCTCCCGATCATGGACAGGTAAAGTGTGTTTGTAGCAAACCCGCATCTCAGCTGAATAGGCTCGCCCTGCAAAAATTTCTGTTTGCCTGTGGTGGTTGCCCCGTATCGACTGGAATGTCCTGCCCGGTGGATGCCGTCATCGTGTCGGAGTCCAATAGCCGGTCGGCATAGGAGATCCAAGCAATGCGGGAGGAAGGCGCGTTGGGTCTTCCGGATCCCAGTCATGGCCGCCCGTGGTCCAACAAAATCACGCTGACAAAAATAGGGCAGATCGTCAGCTGAAAAACACCAGGTGGATATTGCCCGTAATTTATTGACGTCCAAATGGAATAATTCTCTGCGCTGTGGCGTGAATGCAGGGTGTATTTCTTGGGCGTAATCTGCAGGACCACGCAAACTCAATCGCTGGGACCGGCTCGGCACCCGACGTGCCACAACCCGACGTTTTTCGACCGCGTCTGTCGATCTTAACCAATCTTACTGGAAAACGGGACGCGTCGACGCGCAGCGTATGCACACAGCACCAGGTTGTCGGAACAAGGCCACTGTCACGGCGCACCACCTGACTTGACAAAGACGCTCGTCGACGACACTCGGGTAACAATGGGATTGAACAAGCGCCGGAAAACACATAAAACGAAGGGAAACGACGCCGGAATGCCATCACATCACCCTTCATCATCATCCTGCACCCCGAGTCAACTTCAATGGTCCGGACGAGCCGATTCCACGAACACATCTCTCGAGATTGTAACCAGCTGGAGATGGATGCCATGGAAACCTCAAGTTCCACAGCGAGATCTGTGAGATGGTCAAGGATGAGTCGGCGGCGGGCCCGTGGACTCTCTTTGATGACCTCCATTGGTGCATGCACGTGACCGCATACTCCTTCCTGATTCTTTTGACCTGTTGGAACATTGGTGGCGTGGTGCAGGTGTGGGAAACCCTTGATTCTCTCTACGGTCGACGTCAAGTAGACACCGGCTTCATGTCTGCTATAATTGTTGGCCTTGTTGTGGCCCTGGCTGTCTTTTGTCACAAGTGGTTCATGTTCATCGTGAACCGCAACGTCAACCCATGGGAGACTCGGCTCAAGTTCCATCCCATGCTGCCGTTTGCAAGCCTGGTGGCTCGCATGAAGCGCCCGATCCTTCTGGGCTTGCCGCTTTGGATCTTGGTGCTCATCGTCAACATCTCTTTTCACTACGCCGCCTTCGCGTGGTGGGAGGAGCTGATGCGGGGTATCGACCCAGCTGCACCCACGACACTCACGTTCGGCATGGCACGTGCGAATGCACTACTTCTCTGGATGTTCTACTTGGTGCATCTGATCATCACTGCCTACCAGCTCGGGGTCGCCTACTTGGTGGGATATGAGCGACTCTGGAGCATTCCCATCTACTTCGCCTGAGGTCCCCTGAGGCAGTGAGTGGGAGGTAGGTAGCATTGGGATGCTATCAGCGACCAGGGTGGGTATCAGGAAGTTGGGGTGAAAGATAAGATAAAAAAGCATAGACTGCGTATAAAAAATAAATAACAATGCTGATCAAGTGTTTGGTGTGGTAGGAACTTTGATGCGTAATTTCGAAAGGGGACCAATGAATGCGGCGTTTGTGAACATGTACACCTCAAAAGGACGCCATGGCTGTTGAGAAATGCAGGAGGCTGCGATAAAACACCGTGATGGTGGGAAGCAGGGAGAAAAGAGAGTGTGTTGAGGGTGGGTGTCCCCAAAAGCAGCGAATATTTCCGGTCGGTGGTCGGCTGAATGGACGGGCTTTACCCCTCTGTCGTTCGTGCCCCCCTGCTGCCCCTCGCTCAGGGCTGGCCCTGGCGCAGATCTCCCGAGCCAATTGTCGCTGCAGGACATCCGCTTGGACCATGTCAACTCAGGGCCCGAGCGCCCGCCGTCAACAGTCGGACGACGGGGCAAGAGCCTCGAGGCGGCTGGGCTCTCCGCGCAGGGCCGCAGCAAATCCCAAATCAGCGGCGCTGGGGCCTTTCAGAAAGGCTCGCTTGCCATCCGGTGCTGCGCTGAGCTGAGAGGCGGGTCTCGGTCTGCAGCGCGCTCTGCTGGCGCTAGCGAACGGTGGGTAGCGGTGGAGAGAAGCGAACTTGTCACCGCAGAAGTCCAGGCCAGGAACAGAGCACCAACCCCTCTTTCCCATTCCCAAAGCAATCAAGTTTGTCCAGATTTTACTCACCTTTTCCAACTCTAGATGCGACAATTGCCCGATTCCGAGATCCGAGCGCCATTCAAGCTGGCGCGCCGATGCTCCGCAGCGGCTGCAAACCATCACGACGAAACAACATGTCAACCACGTGCAGTGTGCTCTGACACCACCAGCCCGCGTCCGCCGAGCCTGGCCATTCGCTTCTCGCCGCGAGATGCCACGAGCTGGCCGAGCAAGAACAGGAGCTCTCTGTCCGGCACTCCACCGTCGGCCGTCCCGCCACCCCGCCCACCCTTCCCGCTTGCGACGTTCGTGCGAGGCCACCGCCCCTCCTACGCATTCGGCGCCGTGCTTGGAGACGGTTACCTTGTCTCCCACCTCTTCCCCGCACCCGCGCCTACCATAGGCCGACCGCCGGGGGCACTGACCTCAACGACGGCAGCGCGGCACGATGCCTCGAAACAATCCTCCCTTTCGCCTTGACTGCGGCAGTTCGCTCCAACCAATCCCTGGAAGACCGACTTGATTGCGACAGCGGACAGCGGACCGAACGGACGACCGCGGGCAGCGGCCGCGGCAAACCCCGTCGCGGTGCGGGACAAATGGGCATCTCTGGACGGCAGACGCGGCTGAAGGTGCCAGGGAACACAGCTGACATGTTGGAGATGAACAGCACAAATATTTAGCATTATTTGCGGACACGCGCCTTTCCGGACCAGGTTTGGCACCCACAGTGGAAATTGAACCCGATTGCCTCGCACAATTCTCGTTCCTGGCTCTCGGCGGACAGGGGTCACCCCGCCAGGCAGGCTGCACTCGGAAACAACCGACAGCAAGGGTCGTTTGCTTGCGGTGTGTGGTGTCGATCTGGCGGGGGGCAGACGAGAACCGGAGGGCAGCTGGAGGGTACGGCGACGGCGACGGGCTGGCTGGGTTGGGCTTTCTGGACGAATGGTGTGCCCACCACTTCCCGCGAGGATCGGCATGGCCTGCAGGAACTGCACCCATCCGCGCCCAAAGCGCAGGTCCAAGCAGCTCAGATGCATGCGCTACATCTGCATCGTGCTGGATGGGATGAAGTGAGGTTTCAACGTCAGACAACAGATGACCCGCGCTACCATTGTGGCCGCTCGTGGCCTGGAGCAAGTGGCGCTGCTCGCCCATACCGCTGGGGAGAGCGTCGTCATCTCCGTTGCTTCCTCGGCCTTTTCATCTAGCGCCGCCGCACGGGAAGCCGCACTTCAGGCCGGCGCGCTCAACCGAGTCTGGACTCTTTCTCGAGGCGTTCGACGGGTACATAGCTCGGCGAGCCCCCCCACCCCTAGGTCCCACAGGGAAGTCTGTTCCCTCTCCCTCTTCATCGACGCCCAGTCTTGCCCAGGGCTACACAAGGTCAACCGTACCATTCCGACCCACCCTCCAAGGCCCAAGAACGGTTGCCCATCATGAGGTTCCCCTCGTGGTTGACGTGGTACAAGAAGCCCGAGTATCGCGATATCCGGGAATATGCCGACAACATCAACACCGGCAAGCGGTCCATGAGCCCGGTCGGCCGGGGGTGTTCCATCCCTAGCCGGCTGCGGTTGGACCGCATCCTCGAGAACAAGACGTGCAGTCCCATGTCGCTGTATGACTTTTACATGTATCTCAAGTACATTGAGTTCTCGGCCGAGAACCTCGAGTTCTACATGTGGTATGTTGTCGTCGCGCCTCCATGCCGGACCATTGTTGACCCCTAGCAGGTACAAGAACTACGAGAGCGCATACGCCAAGGGCCTCGCCATGGTTGGAGAGAAGAACTACGGCTCCATGGACAACGTCTCTGAGAGCAGCTCGTCCGACTCGACGCTCAAGCCCCAGAACGCCACGACTGATGTCGAGGAGGAAGACGAGGAGGAGGACCCCGAAGTTGGTATGTTGCGCGCATTGAACTCGTCGTTGCGCCGAGACTGACCTTCGCAGCCAAGGAGACCCTAGCCCGCATCTCGCAGCTCATCTCCGTCGACGCGCTCTGCTCGTCCAAATCCAAGTGCTCCCCTGCTGTAAACCAATGCAACCTGGACCCCAACACCGTCTCGACCGCCGATCTCCTCAAGACCGTCCCCGTCGGTCGCAGCGAGCTCGACACCGTCATCGACCTGTTCCTCCTTCCCGGATCCGAAAAGGAGCTCAACATCCCGCCGTCCCTCCGTCAGCAAGCCATTGCCGACCTCCACGTTTCGTCTCATCCAGCTGCCCTGAAGCCTGTCGCTGACCACATCTACGGCCTCCTGAGGAACTGCTCGCACCGAAACTTCGTCCGCCTCGGCGTCGGCAACGGCACCTTCGAGACCATCTGCGTCGCCACCATGCTGGGAATCGTCTGCACCATCGCCGGCTTCATCGTCATCTTCGCTCGTGGTTTCGCTCCTTACCGTGGCGCTCACACGCGCTGGGAGGTGTTCGCGGCGTGGCCTCTGTGGTGGCTTGGCTTGAGCTTGATCCTTTCTGGTCTCAGGGGTAGCTGCTTCTTCCTTCTTTTGTTCTCTCGCCGTCAACCCCTTCCTTGGGAGAGGTTCGACGACACCAAGTCCTCCGAGCCCAGCAAATGGCTCCTTGTCCGACTGCTCTCCCGCCTGATGATCTTTGACCGCAAGATGCGCGTCAAGGAGAAGCACCTGAGGAGACTGCAGCAAAAGATTGTCGCGCAAAGCCTATTCGGCGGCGCCCTCTTCGCCACCGCTGGCGTTTTTCTCTTCATCTTCCTCCCGATGTGGCAGGAGACCATCTAGGTGGTTAGCAGGCCCAGTCGCCAGCGTTCGTTTCTTGCACACTCATTAGCGATACCATTATACCATTTTGTATGTTGACGGACATGACATAATTACATGATACCTTGGGAGGATCGGAGTTTGGAGTTGGGAATAATCATGGGTTATGTACCCCTATCGAGGAGTGGCCGGCTGTCGTTGGATCTTGGGTTGTAGTTGATGGATTGGGATATGGGGTCATGTTCAATATCCGCGTCGCGGGAGCGCAATCTATCCCGCCGATCACTGTATAGGCTTTAGCCGGGAGCGAATTCCGGTAGTGGGGATTGATGTCGCTGTCGGCTATTCAGAATGGAGCATTCCCTCGCTCAACATTGGGCACACCAAGCAATCGCAGTCTCTCCCTCCGCGGTCCTGCATCGAGAAGCCCCACCTTCGCCTGTCAGAGAGACATTCCACCAATGGTCTTACACCATCATGCCATTGCGGGCGCCATCGCCAACCCGGTAGTCCGGTAACCACCTTGTGACGGGCCCCGTTCCTGGATCTTAATATCGCCAACGGTTTATTTGTAAATGTCTTTCCCTCTGTCGCTGGCTCAACTTCACGCTCTTTTCACGTTCGTTTTCCAGTATCTCCAACCATGCTTCCTCTCCTCGCCCTCCTCGCCATGCCGGCACTTGTCGCCGGCGCAAAAGCCGGCGCATCCCCAAAGTACCTCATCACCTTGTAAGCTCCCCTTTCCCACCACCCTCCGCTGTCTAATCCTCCGCAAAGCGGTGACTCGTACTCCCAAACCGGCTTCAACATCTCCCTCTCCAAACCCTCCCTCTCCAACCCCCTGGGCAACCCCTCTCTCCCCGGCTGGACCGCCTCCGGTGGCCTCAACTGGGTTGGCTTTCTGACCGGTCATTTCAACGCTACCCCCATCCTCAGCTACAACTTTGCCTACGGCGGCGCCACCACCAATGCGTCTCTCGTTACTCCCTGGCGTCCTGACGTGCTCAGCTTCACGGATCAGATTGCGCAGTTTGCGGGGAGTATTGGCACGAAGCCGAGGCCGGAGTATGCGCCGTGGGATGGGGAGAATGCATTGGTGGGGGTGTGGATGGGGGTGAATGATGTGGGGAATGCCTGGTGGAAGGAGGAGAAGGAGTATGAGGCGTTGGTGGGAGCGATTATGGATAGTTATTTTGGGGGGTTGGAGGTGCTTTGGGAGGCGGGGGCGCGGAAGTTTGTGGTGCTGGGGGTTCCTCGTGAGTTTTTCTTTTTTTTTTTGTTGTGTTGTGTTTGCCCCTTTGTTGTGCTGCGGAAGTCCTTTTGGGGGGATTGCGGTGCGGAGGGCTGACGGAAGCAGCGATTCATAAAACGCCGGCGGTGTTGCAGAATACGAAGGAGCAGCAAGAAACGGAAGCTGTGGCGATCGACCGGTACAACGCTGCCATTGCAACGCGGCTGAAGGCCTTCAAGGAGGCACATCGCGGGGCCGAGGCGGTGTTGGTGGACACTGCGGCGCCCTTCAACAAGGCGTTGGAGAATCCGACGGCGTATGGTGCGCCCAATGCCACGTGCTACAATGGGGACGGGGCGTCGTGCCTGTGGTTCAACGATTATCACCCGGGAGTGGCCATTAACAAGCTTGTTGCCGAGGCGGTGGCGGCCGAGTGGAAGGGGAGCTTCTTCAAGTGATATACCTGCTATCTTATCTGGTTGTAAATTTGGCAGGTGGAAGTGGGAATCTAAAAGTCACCAATGTGAACTCGGCCGTTGGCGTTGGGTTGCCATTGAGGTTCTCCCCGCTTGTCATGGCAAGTGCTTTCGGGCGGTTCCTCCCCCGCCTACGGCCGTTTCCTGCCATCTTGTGATCGAAGCTTGAGAAGAAAGTACATATGGCATCTTGGATTTATACAGCTCGCCTTTTGCAACTTTCCCCCACATCCACGCCCCGAAAACACGCTCGACAGACCTTCGCAACGTCTTTCACATCGATTTCAGTTTCACCATCATTCCATCAACCTCCGCCACTGCAAACTTGCTAGCATAAAATCTCCGTGCACGACGCACAGTTCCCGATTCTCGCCGCAGCTTTCGAAAATGAGCACCTCTGCTGACGCGGGCATCGTCACACTTACTATTGGCACAGTACTTTACCTCGGTCTGTTCATAATTACAACGGTGGTACTGCTCGGAGAACTTCTCGACAGCTCAAAATGGCAACGAGCTCGCAATGAAGGCATTCTCTTTGTCATGCTGCCTGTCGGGTGTTTCATCCTCGGTCTCATATGCCTTTGACACTCACCGCCGCCTATTGTCGCCGTTATCTTTGCACGCAGGGCACTACATGTTGCGGCATCAGTTGCGCCACTTGCTGCTGCAACAACTGGAATCGGCTCGCCGGTGTGCGGAAGCGCGCTGCCCCAAAGCCTGACACGGATGGGTTGGTGGACACTCCTCCTGCGTATAGGACAAACATGGAGCTTCCCGATCGAACTTGACGGCACGGATTCGGCGAGGACTACACTTTGAGCATCAAGGAGCTTGGGGCGGCGTTGGCATTTGACTGGGTTGAGGAGGGCATGGTCTGAGGTGTGGGGCTTTGTCTGGATGACGAGCAGGTTTTCTTTCTGTTAGACGAGCATCTTTGTTCGCCATGACGTATGGGTACAAGGACTTTAGGGGTATTGTTGATGTTGGCTATTGGTATCAGAAAAGAAACAAGGTGCCCACATTTGTTCCTTGGGCTGGTGATGGAATCGGGGGCGGCAGTGACGAAACTTTGTTCCATCGCGAGCCACCTTCGGACCTAACGAATTGCCCCATCCGCCATTCCCCGGCGGGAGACGTCGCTTCCGTCCAGACGGCTGCAGTATCAAGCCTACCTCCGCGAGGACTACCCGTGACGCTTTCTGTCTTGGCAAACAGACGGACTCGACATCCATCGGGCTCTTAACCCCTGAGCGGAGCGGGCACCTGCAACACCGACCCGTCCTCCTTTCCCTCGGCAGCTACGCCGTACGCTCCGCAGCGCCACCACTGCAACTGAGTTTCCCACACCACCACATCACATCAAGGTGTTATCTCAACTTCACAACAACCATCCAGCCCAAACCACCCCGCAATCACCCCAACATCACAACTTCACAACAGCCGCAATGGTCCCCGCCGCCGAAGACACTTCCCCCGACGCCCCCAACCCGGACTCGAACTGGAAAGCCGACCTCAAATCCGGCCTCATCAGCGCATCCGGCATCCTCTACATCACCACCATCCTCATATCAACGTTCATGTTCCTGCAGTACTTGCGCCAGCGATGGCCCGTCTTTCGCAAGGAAATGTGTCTGATCCTCACCGCTCCCTTCGTGTGTCTGATATTGGGATGTCTCTGGCCGCTGGCGGTGCTGGCGGTTGTGTGTGATTGGTTGTGCGGGGCGGATAAGTCGTGGTGTGGGATTGAGTGTGCGGGTGTGCGGAGGAAGATGGGGGTTCGGTGTGGGGGCGTCAGGGGGAGGATAGGGGTCAGAAGGTGGAGGAGGGTGGGGAGAAAGTGGGGGAGGGGTGAGGATGCGGAAGAGGGTGAGGCGATCGTGATGGTTGATAGGGAAGAGGATGAGGAGGATAGGGGGGAGGGGGTTTCGGTGGTGGTGGGGAATGGGTATGGGAAGGGTAATTGAGGTGTGAGAGGTGCGGCGAGAATGTGGCTCGGGGAATCGGTAGATGCTGAATGGGTGGATTAGATGGGATGGGTGTCTTCGAGGGCTTCTAGAGGATGATAATTGGACGGTAGAATCAATACAGGGCGTGGTGGTCAGCACACTGTCCTTGAGCCACACGGCGTGGCTGCGCGGCCCGGCTAAGATCGCCGATAGGGCTGGCAAATGTACGCGGACGAGTCACGCTTCGAGTTCACGGGCAACAACAGAGCGTCAAGGCTAAACGCGAAATTGTTTGTGTGACACAGACGGATTACCACACGTCTGCGCCGCAGAGGACACAGTGCGCTGGGCTTTGCGTTGTCGACTAGAGTTGACTCGAGCGGTGTGCTCGAGCTACAAATACTCAACAGGCAGCAATGTGATCTTTTCCGTCTTGTGTATTGCCCAAAGGCTCTTCAATTCGTCAAATGGAGCACAAAGTGCCAGAAAGAAGCCACAGGGGGAGGATGGAACTGCGATCCGAGTGGGAGATGCCGCGGGAACCACCAACAGCCATGTCGACTCTGCCCAAAGAACTTCTGCTCCCCTATCCGGCATGGTCAACATACTTCTTCCGCGGCATGCTCGCCATCTACGAGACGGGAGTTTTGGCCTTTGCGGTCTGGGTCTTCCACCGATGGCAGCAATTCGAGCCAGTGAGGGGGGTCGAACTCCCTTTCCCCAAAGATCGCTACACGATACCGCTCATCGTCATTGTGGCTGCACTCCTCGCCAATCTCAGCGCTTTGGTTGCGATCATTGCGAAGCGGTATCATGTCGCCGGGTTGTGGAGGTGGATGGCTCTCATGGATGCTGCAGTTGGAGCTCTTGGGATATATGGGTCGATTATGATGACCACTCGCTCGGAGGGTGGGAGGAAAGGGGCGGACATTGCTTGGCTGGACAACCACAATATTGTTGCTGCACTTCTGTTTGCGCTCGGGTGAGTAGTATGACGGAGTTTTGATGAGTCTGTGTTGACCAGAATGCAGGACCGCACACTCGATTTCCTGCCTCGGTGGTCTTGTTGGCATGCGGTTGGTGGCGATCAGGAGGAAGGATCTAGCGTGAAGCAGAGGCATAGATGACCGTGAAGATTCGCTTGCGATCAACTTAGACCCTTATACCCGACATCTCTCGATCAAACGTCGCCCAGGGGCTGGAATTGAAGACATGCCCCGTTTTCCCACAACGTCCAAGAGGTTCGATAGGCCGAGGGATGTCAGGAGGGAGGGAGCTCGGCTGTAATGCGTCTTCGCCTTTTTGCGGACGCGAAAAGTTTATTCAGCGGGTCCTGCAGTGGGCGTCACTCACGGGACGTGCCTTCCCACCCTCCGGGCAAGATCAACGGCCTCTCTCCACTCTCTCGGACGTTGCTGATCGAGTAGCTCCGTCATTCCGTCAGCTGCCAGCCACCGAAAAAACCGACTGCGTCGTTGAAGTTGACAAACTCCCCCATTCTGCACGAAGCATTGGCGAACTAGATATCATATCTCGGCATTACAATCATCAAATTCATCATCAGTACTCGGTCATCGGTTGCAAACTCACAACGCCCACAATCCTCGCTCTCACAAATCTGCAAAAACGGCCCAGTCGCGCACAACATCCCACCTCCATCCAGCATGACGACACCTTGGTACTCCTTCGAAAAGGAGGGAGGAGGATTGACCACTTTCGGCATTCTCGTGGTCATGTACGGCGTATCGGTCATAGTAGCCGGTTTCGCGGTTCTCCACGAGTGGAAGAAAAAGTATCCCACCCTCAGAAAGGACCTCGGACACTACATCCCGGCATTCATTGTCGCACTTGCACTCGGGTCATTGTGGCCGTTTGCGGCTGTGGTTGGTATTCTGGTCGGGATTCTTCTCCTAATTGGGGATTTTCTGAAGGCGTCCGGCTGCTGTGATTTCACGGTATGTTGTGGGAGGGAATTTCGGAGCGGCGACCACGGTCCGACTGATGGCCACGGGTTTGATGCTGCGGCGGCGAGGGCAGCTGGGAACCGCGATGTGGAGGCTGCCGCGGGAGAGGCCCAACAACCGAGGAAGAGAGAGGAATCGATGGAGCTGCCTTCATATCCTGAAGCATGTGCGCAGCGGACGTGAGCTTCGCTGTGGCGGTTTGCTTCCGGGTGAGGAAGCCCTGCAGGGTAGCTCGGTATGGGGGAAGAGTTATTGGTCTAGACATACCTTTCTTGAAATTCAGCGGCCGCAAGAATATTCTTAACTGTCTACAGCACTTCAGAGCGACCTCGGCATTTCCATACTTGCTTCGTCGGGGATACTTCATTCTGTTACTCTTTTGGCCGCTAGTTTTGCGGCGACGGCGCGATCACAATGCGTCCCTTTAGAAGTCACACGTCTTGTTGTGGTATTCGGTATCGCAAGGGGAACATCGTGGACGAGGAGGCTGCAGCTGGGGTTGTTGATCGGTCGAAGGCCAGAGTTTTCAAGCACAGCGGCGCCAATCGACACAAGGCTGGCGTCGTATCCCGAGGCATGCACGCAACGGGCGTAAGGAATTGACTTTGGATCGAGTTTGAAGTGGCGTTCGGTTAGAGAGTTTGAGTCTATTTTGTACCGACCCTATTTTCACAATGTGCGGGCCCCGTTGGTTTGGCTTCATGGCAGATGGGGCAGATGGTTTCTGGCAAATTCTTCCTTTAGCGTGGGAAATATAAAACTCTCACGACGAATTTTCCGTTCATTGCCCGTTTTTATTATTATTATAATATTTATTTTATATATAATTATTTCTGGTTACTGCATCACAACAAAAACAACCTCAACGCAACAGCCATCAACAGCCCTTGCCCGAATGAATCTAACTGAAAATCAACTGGGTATCTTCGTCGGCGCGTTTGTTTATTCCAGTCTTGCAGTCACCTTGGCCATCCTATTCTTCGCCGAACGAAGAACCCGCAGTCCCAGACTCAGAAAGGATATTGGTCTTTCCGTCCTCGCCTTTATAGGAATCTCCTTCCTCGCGGCCCTGTGGCTACCTTGGGGGATTAGCAAGCTCTTCATGATCATTTTGAAGAATCACTCGGAGTGCTGTGGAATTCGGTACCGCAAGGAGGAAAGCGACGAGGAGGCCGCAGTGGGGGCTGCTGATCAGCCAGAGGCGGGAGCTTCGAATGCGGAGACGATGGCGGATACGGAGCTACCTTCATATCCTGAGGCGTGTGCGGAACGGAGGTAGGCGCGGAGCCGCTGGGTGGATGGGTTTGTGGAGGGAAAAGGTTGCGGGGGAGTGGAGGAAGGCGAGTGCCTACGCGCGTGAGCTCGGTTGGTTTGCAACGCTGTAAACCATGTTGGCTGAATCTTGTTTAGATGAAGAGGGGAGCATTCATGGATTCAAAAGGACCCATGATTTCTTCGATATGTCGGTGTTTATGATCGGCGCGCAAACTCCATTTGAGCTTTCATCTCCCTTTGGCATTCTCCTGAGACAAGTCAGCAACTGGTGTATCAACCCCTGAATACAACACATCACCAATCACCGTGCCGTACTTGCGTCGGCACCATCCTCATTCAAACCAACTCCTACCTACATCAAATACCTCCGTACTCCACCTCGACTCACGTCCTCAACAGTGGGCTGGTTCGACTTCTCCTACATCGAAAAACGAGTCGATCGACGAGGAGCCCAAGTCGGCGTCATTCTCGCCATGATTGTCTACTGCCCCATCGCCCTCGTCTCATGGGTCGTTACGTTTGCTGGTCTGCGGAAGACTTGCCCCAAAGTCAAGACGGACGTCTTCATCGGCACACTTGGCTTTCTGGCGTCCTTCTTGGCCGGGGCGCTCTGGCCTCTGGGAATAGTTTTGTTGATACTGGTGGGACTGGGCGCGCTTGTGTGCGGCCTGTGCAAGGATTGCACATCCTGCTGCGGCATTCAGTGCTGCCCGAAAGGAGACACTGCAAGAAGTGGTGGTGGCTTCACTGGCGACGTGGAGGCCGGTCTTGGGGGCATATCGAAGGAGAAGGGGTCAACCGTGGGGGAATCGATGGAATTCCCGTCGCGCCCTGAGCCATGTGCGGGACGGAGATAGGCGTCTGGATCTCGGAGCGGGTGCAGGAGTCGTTTGACTCATCTCAGGCTGCACGCCACTTCGGCCGAGGGCTTTCATGTGTACATGTGCCTTCTGTTAAATTTTGCTGTTATAAATAGAGATCAATTTCGACTCCTTTCTCCATTTCCGTGAGCAGGGGCCAAGGGTTGCAAATCGTCATCTTCTCGTTGCACTCGATTGCGAGGGAGCGGAAGATCGATGTCTTATTGGCGACGACAACAGGAATTTGGACGAGCATGACGAAGGGGTGTGTGTGTGTGTGTGATGTTGTTGTGAAGAGGAGGAAGAGGATGCAGGTGATGAGAGGTGGTTTTATACTTTGAGGGTTTCTGATTGTTGGCCTTTATAAGGTTGACGTCGGTACGCCCGAAAAGTATAAATAAGCCACCTGCGATCAGGGCTTGGATTTGACTTTTTCTGTTTCTCCGCTTGATACCCCTTTTTGTTTTGCAACGCCGGGGCTTGTGGCGTGTGTGTTTTTTTTTATCTTGTGTTCATTTTGGTCACATGACGGCCAAGATTCATCAAATAAAAGTCCCTTTCCTTCTCTTCTTTGTCTGCCAGTGCTCAACAACACCACAACACAACCCCTGAATACCTCAACACACCACCATCGTCCCTACCTCAGCCAAATCATCAAAATTTGGCGGACCACCGCGCAATACCTGTGCGCCAACTGGTCGAGCTGTCCCAGTACCTCCCCCGCCAAACCACACCGCCAGTCAAATCCCTCCAACCCCAGTCTCGCAACATGGAAGTCGGCAAGTATCTCGGTATCGATATATCCCACTTAATCCGCAATGACTAAGCCTCTGTGCGGGCAGGCTTCATTGCCGGCTTGACTCTCTACCCTTTTATTGCGGCATTACTGTGGGTTCCCGCGTTTACGCATGTCTGGCGCAACCTGAACCCCAAAATCAGAGCAGACTTTGGCTTCGGCACCCTCGCTTTCCTCGGCTGCATCCTCGCTGGACTCCTCTGGCCATTGACATTGTTGGGTCTGTTCATCAAGTGGCTTTTCAAGGATTGCTTGGATTCATGCATGTGCTTCGGGACGAAGTGTTGCGGGCGTGACGACAGTGAGAGGGACGTGGAGGCTGCTACGGCGGGAGTGTCCCAGAACGGGGTGGTGGAAGAGGGGGGATCCACGGCAGGAGAGTCGATGGAGTTGCCGCCGTATCCTGAGGCCTGTTTAGAACGGAAATAAGGGTACTGCGCGACATGAGAGACGCTATACCGTAGTGTGAACCCGGACCAGACCCCACTTGTATTTGGCTGAACCTTATTGTCCCGACGCCGGCGTGAGCTTCTCATGTGATACCGTGGCGTTCCGCAAATCTTCGCTGTCGACGAGCTCTCTGCTGTCGCCTGTCACTCCCTTTGTTGACGGTCAAAACCTCGAGCCATTACCCCTGAAACAACCGACCACCGCCTGCACGGCAAAAGCAACCCCTCGTCTTCACAAACTTGTCGACTGCCCCGACTGTCCCGTCCGTGTAGCGCCACCTCACTCCAACCCGCCTCACCAAATGGGCTTCTTCATCGACCTATCCCACCTACCCATCGGGGAACGGGGCGGCGTCCAGTCCGGCATCATTTTCGGCTTGATCGCCTACAATCTCATTGCCGCAGCCGTCTGGGTGGTCTCATTTGCGGAGCTCTGGCTACATCGCGCCCAGGTCAGGAAGGACTTGGGCATTGGAACCCTAGCCTTTCTAGGCTGCCTCATTGCCGGAGCCATTTGGCCTATATCGCTTTTGATCGCGCTTGCGGTATTTCTATGCGGGGAATGTGATTCTTGCTTTGGAATGACTTGCGGCGCGCGGGGCGACCGCGGAGCAAAGAGTAGCACCGCCGCTGCCGGCGACGTGGAAGCGGGGAGAGTGGCTGGGCAGCCAAATGGGGAGGAGATGATCGCATGCCCGCAGGCGGCGCACCAGAAAAGGGAGTAAGAGAGGCAGGGAGCAGGGAGGAATATCTTGACTGGATTGTGCGAGGAAATGGACCAGGCCGGTCGCTCATCAGTGCATTGTACCTATGTATCGGAGGCACGCATCGAATTTTCACACCTCTTGAACCCTCTGAAACATGGCAAAATTCCTTCCCAATCCTGTCAAGTTGCCCAAATTCATGTTTCGTCTACGGTATCCGCTGGCATCTGTAGGCACTTCTCACAGTGCAAGGGAACAACGAACCCCGCCTGAAAATCAAAGTACCTAGTCTTGTATTCCAGCTGCCTCACAATTTGACCGGCTACTCTGGGCATCAATGGGCTGGAAGGAGCCCCCTTCTGCCCCGTCTTAATACAGCTCGATGGGTCACCGCCGTTGGCATGGTGCCACGATGCCTGACGGACCCATCGACGACACCCATGCATGACAACGCAATGGGCCTAATGTTGTGCTACATTCAGCGTGACCGCGCTGCTGGTGATCCAATTGTGCGCAACAAGTTTTGAGTGCCAGTGTTCATTAGATGCAGTCACGGTGGCAAAACATGATGGCGTATTCACGAGGAAGGGACGCCATGAGGAGGAAATGTTCTGGAATTATCTTCTGATGTACGTGGCTACTCAGGCTGACCGTTCCGGGCGCTTATCGACCCGAGAAGAGTGTCAGTATGCACGGGGGTGTAGGACACTCGCTTCTGTTTCAACAAAATAATCTACAAATAAATCCAGCCGAGCGTTCAATCTTAGGCAGCCCCCAACGCTCCTGATGCTGCCCTCCTTCAACCCTCCTTCCCCCCCCCCCCCCCCCGCCCAGCAGAGTACCGGCTTACCTTAGCTACTCACCCGGCGAAGCTCGGTCGAGGGACTTTTGAACTGCAACGGTCCATTCCGACGAACTGAACTCAGCTGTTCAAAGGCGTAGCCTACTTGAATCAAGACACCATCCGAGAATGCCTTGGAGATCAAAGTCAGAGAATACGGAACTCTAGGTGCAACCCTAACAAGATGCGGTTCATTCTTATCGAGCTCAATGGGCGTGCCTTCAGGGTAAAAACCCAACGGCACCCCCATTACCGGGAAGCCCATCTTAGCAGCGAGGTCATTCGCAATACCCAAAGACGATGGAACAACCAGAAGATCAAGATTATACGTCTCCATCGCTCCAAGGATACCGCCTGCACCACCGTAAAACTGCTCTTGGCGGACCATTTCGTGATACTTGTCGCTATCCACGTCGATGCCCTCCTCTTGGGTCCAGAGAAACTTCCCAATATCGCGATCAGGGTATTCTTCTCCAGGGAAGGTTTTGGTGAATTCGATGATGTCCTCAGCGGTGTGGATGTTATTCGGGTTGGACTCAAGGTCTGGAAGTAGCGCACAATATCCCGTTTGAACTCCGAGGATCTCACAATGCCGCGGATTTGCTGATTTAGCTTTTTGAAACCCTCCGCTTCTTTGAAGTTGGCATCCACAACCTTTGCCCCGGCTTGGCTCAGTGTGCCGATGACATCTTTCCGGGCCGATATCGGGATGACACTGTCGTTTGCGATCAACCCCCGGCTTGGCTTCAGACCTACCACATTGTTGAACTCAGCGGGTTCAAGGATGCTGCCAAATGTCTAGAACACTATCAGTGACTCTGTCGGCACATCACCGTTGCAAATAAAGTAGTGCGGAAGGGTACTCACCTCGGTGCCGATGGCTGCGGTTGAAAGTCCAAGAGCCGTCGCAACTGCTGAGCCGGAACTGCTGCCTTCGGGAGTGGAGTTTGGATAATATGCTCCCATTGTTTGGCCACCACGGGGACTCCAGCCAGAGCTAATGCTCAAACCTCTGAAATTTGCCCATTCGGACATGTTGGTTTTGCCAAGAATTAGAACTCCGGCTTTGCGGAGCTTCGCGATCAATGAAGACTCATTCGATGGTTTTGCGCCCAGGAGTGCAAATGAGCCAGCCGAGGCGTCGAGATTGTCCGCAGTCACGATGTTATCCTTGACAAGGATTGGAATACCGTGCAGAGGACTTCGGAGCAGTCAGCAGGTCTGCTTAGGTGCAGGGAGGCCATGGGTTAGGAGGAGACCCTGACTCACCCTCTGCTTGTGCCGGTTTTCCGCTCCTCGTCCAGCTTCTGAGCCGCGGAGAGGGCATCGGGGTTTATCTGCAACACCGCGTTGAAATCCGATGCTTCGTCAATTCTCGCAAGGTATGCTTTGGTGAGATCGACGGTAGTAAGCCATCCCAAATGGAGGCCGTCCGCTACTTCCTCAATCGTAATGTTCAGAAGACTTGGAGGGGGGGGGGGGGTGTCGTGCCCATCATCTTCCGTGTGATGTTGGAGAGGAACTGTGGCGGGGTAATGCGGACGCAAGAGAAGAGACCCATAAGCACGAGCCCCCCCAGGAACTTGAATGCGTTAATTACCGAGTAACTCATGCCCACTCTTTGTTGTTGGGTGGTGCTTCAGGGCCGTATTTTATGTTTCACACCAGGGATGGAAGGGCTCACATACGATCTGCATGGTGCAGAGGGGAAAACGGAGGGACCAGACCAGACCCTATGTGAATTTTGCGGCTCAGCCGTGATTGATGGCCTGAGGCAGCTGATGCGGGGACATCGGCTTTCCACAGACTCCATGTCGCTGCAGGTTCTGCCCCTGCAGAGATATCTCGCGGAGGCAAAGGTAGCACGAGAGGCAACCAAATCTGTCCATTCAAGGCGCACATGTTGTCGCTCGAGGCCGTCCACGGGTGAAAGCGGAGGAGCGGATATCGGTGGCGGTTGAAACTATGGTAGTCTCGTACGACGTGACCACGGCTGTGGAAACGTCGAGCGTCGTGGTGGACTCGACAAAGGTAACGGTGACGGTTTCAGTGCCGAGGTAGGTCGAGGCGACAGGCGTTACCGTTGACACATCCAGGGAAACCTGCGCGTTGAGATACTTGCGGCAGAAGGGGTACGCTGCCCGGCGGTTGCCCTTGAGCAGGCGGAGGAGATCATCCGTCACGCGTGAAGGAACGGGCGTCACGCTTGAAAAGGGAGTTGCTTCCGAAGTGAAGCTTCCTCGCACTTCATTCCTTTTCCGAATTTTGCCTTATCACCCTCGCGCTTCACTCCTGCGACGATGGCAGCGCTCTGCATCACCGTCTCCCAGCTGTGGAGGAACAAAGTGTTATCCAAGTTGGCCTTGACAGCCTCGAGCCCTCTTGGCCACACCTCCTTCTCATACTCTTGCACGGCCTTGGCGAGTTCGGCAGGTGTTTGCTCCTTCATCTCCTTCAAACGCTTCAGCAGCTCCGCGACATCAGTGATCGCGTTCCCCAGTCCTTGTCCGCGATCTGAGAGACACGTCAGTCTCATTTGTACCTCATGGCAGCAAGGATGCATTCAAACTCACGAAAAGTCATCGCATGCGCCGCATCCCCGGCAAGCGTCACCCTCCCCCCTCTACTGTCCCACGGCTTGGTCGGCCAGTACGTCAGTCTAGCATGCCAGCACCGCGTGCCGCGTGGGGTGGTTTTCACACTCTCCTTGAAGGGGTACGCCAGGTGCTGGACCCGGCCACGCATGTCATCAAGGATCTGCTCGTCGGTTCTGAGACCTGTTTCTTCATCGGCTCGCCAAGTCAAAAGGACAAGGAAGGTCCAATCTTCTGGGTTGGGGGAGCTGCAGTCGTGACCTGATGTTGTTAGTTACCCCATGCCTGGTAAAACGAGTAAAGCAAGGGGGCCTACCGCTCGCCCAGGCCATCAAACCCGTCGGGTCCAGGGTCATGTAATAGGTAGGGTTAATCTTGCGTATGTCCAGAGCGACTTGAGGGTCAAGTTTGGTGATGCAGCTTGAAACGACAATGGGACAAGAAAGCATGCTAGCATCCTCGGGAGACTCAAAGAGGAAGCCCCTGACTACGCTGTGCGCTCCTTCAGCCCCGATAACGAGGTTGCCGGTTTCAACAGTTCCATCGGCGAAAGCCGCTTCGACAAGACCGTCGTCTTTGACCTGGATGCCCGCAAGGCGTTTTCCAAACTTTGGCGCTTAGTTTGTGAGAGAGCAGACAGAAAAGGGGCAACTTACACGAATGTCCACGCCAGTGCTGATCAGCTCCAGCCAGGCTCTCCGTCTCAGTCGCAGCGCAAACGGCGTTTCCAGCGCTCGAAGGACCTCGCCCGTGACGCCGTTGATGAGAGGCATCACTGAGTCCGGGTTGGGCTCGTAGGTTGTGTCCGTCTGCACGCTCCGGAGACGAGCATGCAGTTCAGGGGGCAGGATGTCTTCTAACGGGGACTGAGCCCAGTAGATGCCAAAGTTCCAGTCCCGGGGGCGAGCAGTAGGGGAGACATCTTTCTCGAAGACGGTGGCGCTGATGCCCACCTTTCTAAAGGCTTGAGCGAGCAAGAGACCAGCGGGTCCTGCGCTTGGGTGTGAATACTGCGGACTTGGTAGCAAGAGCGGCACACGTACCGGCACCGATAATGAGAACTCTCAGAGGAGAGGGTGCATCGGTAGAAGCCATGTTGGAGAGTCTCTGGATTGAAAAGATTCCACAAGGAAATGGGCGAATGTGGATAAAAGTGCAAAAAGGGGAGAAGTTTGTTTTGTATACGGTGTGGCCGACCAGCCGAACCCCCGAGTGACATCGGAATTAAACGCTGTTAACCCCCCGCGATATGCAGGGTCAATGGTACCGAACGGATTGCATGTGCTCCGCATCAACTGAAAGCCCACCGAGTCCGAGCCTGTCGTCAACATGAGTTCCGAGCCCGCCCGTATCGATGCTACGCCAAGCAAGCTAATCTCAAGTTGCATTCAGAAGCTGGGAGCTGGAGAAGCGAAAGAACCCTGCATCTATGGTCCAACGGCAATGTCCAGGACAGTTGCAGACTGCCACATCTGCCTCAATGTAGATCCCAAATGCACTCATATTACAAAGGCATTGATAACAACGATCAAAGACCTGATATCACCCCGTGCCACCAGCCCTCTCTCAATCAAGGCGTCTCAGGCAGAATATCTCCACTCTTCGGCAGCTTCATGTACCCAGGAGGTAGGGTCTCCGGGGGCGGTTCCTGTACCCAGTTAGTCCCACTGCTCTTCCTGCATCCACCCTGCAAACAGCTAGTGCTTACCTCCCGCGTCTCTGCCCATTTTCGAACAGCGTCGTAGTTTTTGCACTTGTGCTTGGTGTTGAAGTCCGGAAAGGCCTTCGGATGCTCCGGATTGTACCACACCTGTCCAAGGACGGCCGTGTCGACGTTGCACATGAGGACTTGGCGGACAGTGTCCAGGCAGTGTGCTGGGAAGTGTCAGTTGTCGTACGATCTGTTATGTGCGACGAATCTGGGAACACAAAAATTCCTTTTTCGTGCCTTGAGCACGTGACGTTGCTCACCCTTGCTCAGGCTCGGCTCAGTCCCTGATCAGGATTTGCTCAGGCTGGCTCACCTTTCTTACCATTTTCAGCCTGCCGAATTGCTTCAACTCTAGCGGAGGCGGCCCAGAACTGGTCCCATTTTTGAAACTAACAGTCTTGTCAGAAACACTGCACTCTGGAATCTGTGGAATTGAAAGGAGGTTGCAACTGCCTGATTGTCTTGCTTGTTCTTCAGCTCTCTGGCGTTGCCAGAGAGCCTCCAGAAGTCCTGACCCACAAACCGATCGACCCCCTGTCGATCACAATTTCCAGCCATCAGCCTACGACAACCTCACCACTCCAACCACCACCACAACACCTCCGTTTTCACTGTAAACTACACCAAAATGAAGGACTTGATTGTAAGAGAGCAGAATATTGCGTCTACAATTGATGAAGTCAATCAGGGCAGTACACAACGTCCAGCCGCAGCGCAATAGAACGTCCCCCAATCCACCCTATCCGACCGGATCCACAGCACAACCTCTAAGTCAGAGATTCAACTAGCTAACCGATTGTGTCAGAAAAAAGGGGGTTCTGGCCAGAGGCCAGAACACCGCGGAGGTGCGGCTGACTGGACTGAATGGAGCTGTCCGGAGCTAAATGGGGCTGAACTGGCACAGCCAGTTCAGCTGTGCCAAGCGAACAACTATAATAGAGGCTCTCTGCAGAGCCAGAAAGCCGCAGAACAGAAGCAATACAATTAAGAAATTGCAACCCCATCAAATCCACCGAATCCAGGGTGCAGTGTTTCTAACAGTAGTCTTTATGGCTGATGTTGAAGAGACCTTCAACGTGGCCCTTGTTGAACTAAAGTATTATCTGAGCTGTCATTTTACTATCGAATCTGACCTTCTTCAAGGTAGCCTTCTTCTTCTTCTTAGTATTTTTTGGCTGCACAGGCCTCGAGGCGGCACATATCTGGCTTGTGTCAAGCGCTTGAGCGCAGCAGAGGCAACTATCTGCGGACTTGATCCAGTAGGCTCGCTGGACCCGGAGCTGGACAGTCCTAAAGCTAAAATTGTATATGGAGTTGTCTTTGGCCGGGAAGGACTCGATCGAATACAAAGGTCGGTTGACAGAGGGGGGCAGGGCGTGCTAAGAGCCGTCGTCCCATCTGGCGGCTAAGGTGGGTTCTCCAGCCACTGCTCCGCAGTAGGGAGCGGCTCCGCTAACATGGATTGTGGATTTGGCCATTGGAGTACTCGGAGTGTTCGAAGTGTCGTCGTTCGATGTCATGGTGCCGTATTTTGAGCCCAGAACGAGGCCCTTTGGCATGGCAGAGAGACACCAGAACCATCACAAGCAGAGAGGGATGGCCCCTCACGAAGGCGGTGAGGTGGCCTTGGTTCTACTATTCCGAAAATTCTACTATTCCGAAAAGAGGTAAGCACTGAATCCCGGGTAGTAGATTGTACTGCTTGGCTGAAAATTGGTGCCCGCGAGCTCGGGACTTGTCTCTCAAGATTGCCAAAGTATTTGTGCCACTGACTTCTAGGGACATGAATCGCAGAAAGTTCGAGCCTGGGACCATGCTAGTCACGCAGCACCTCGGCAGGCGTCATTTCGCTGAATTCCATATCTGATTTCGTTCCTTGAGCCTGTATGTTTCGATGGGGTTGTTGGAGACCACAAGAGACTGGTCATATATTCTGATATCCTCACGATACTTGAGCCGGAAGGCCATCCCAGCGCGTTCTCCGCCTCTTCTCGAGGGAATAGGGCTCCGAGGGGGATCCTGTACCAAGTGCCGACTGAAGGCAATCTTGTTGTTCAGCCAAATATCTCCACCGGAGCAAAGACCGGTCTCTTTCTCCATGAACTTCAGGAAGCGGAGCATAGCGTTTGTAGACTCCAGGAAAATGCAATTGGTCTTCGCGACATCATTATCGTTAAGACTCTGGGTGGTCGTTGGGACCTCTAACATGTTGTGTGTCGCCAGAAAAGTTTCTGCCATGCAGAAACGCTTTCTGTTGCATTGGTCGAAGCACTCGATGTCCTCCGTCAATCTGGAGCGAATGCGATCGCTTTGGAGGCGCATGAGAATCTGCCAGTGAAATGAAGCAATGTTAGCAACAAGTCTCCGTCAACTCGACACAACCCCAAGGTGTGAATTCTCACAGTTTGCATAAGCTGCTCCTGATTTTTGCCTGCAGTGGAAAAAAGTTGGCGCACGCCCAACAGTTATTTTCTGGGGAGGCTCATACCTAAGTTCACGATGCCAAGATTCGGCATATCAGGGCTTATCAGATTAGTCAGCATTAGCCGAGATGGCGCATGTACAGGGGCAGAGACTTCGTAGGGGGCTTGGAAAAAGGAGATCCAACCTCCCCAGAGCAGAACACACACAATCAAGCCAGTTCTGATCAATCAAGTGCTGTATTCCAACAGGACTCCCCTCGCTTGGCGGAATGTTTTCTGACGTTCCCGCCATTTCGTCGTGGTTGAGAGTGTCCATGATGAAACGAGGTGTTGAGTTGTTGCGGCGAATGTAGAGAAAAGACGGTCGATTGAGGTTTGCGGGATGTGTCTCGAGAAAAGGCGATCGCTTCCGATTTGTGAGAGAAAGTTTTGGGAGTTGATCCCAACTTTTTGTGCGAAAAATTTTCATACTTCTCAGCTTCACTCCTTGCTCCTACCGCCAAAGAGAGCTAAACTGCAGCAAATTTTTCTGGTCGCAGACGATGAGAGATTTACTGAATTTTTCCCCAACCACAATCAAATCTGCTTTGACATCTGACTCAATCACTTCCAACCTCACAAGCTCACCAGCATTCTTCTCGTCTTCTTTTTCTTCAGTTTCGACTTCCCTCCGCCAAAGACATTCGAACTATCTGATTGAGATTTCACATCTTCCTCCCAAGAAATCCCTCCAGTTCCATTTCGCCTCTACCACACCAACATGGGTCACAGCCTGTTTGACTTTGACGATACTTTGAAAATACTGGATTTCGGCCGGGCATAATCATGCTGGGCGACCAGGTTATTCTTCACCTCCGGGCGGGTGGACCAAAGGCCACGGTGGCGGAGATGAGGAGATGGGCGTCGATCTTTACGAGATTCTGGTATGTTCCTTGCCATCGCCTTGACGCCCGCTAATGGATCAGTGCCGTCAACAAGCAGCCCGCTGCGATCGTTCAGAGTGCACTGGATCCGCTCAACTACTACATCTTGCACACCGGCGTTGCAAAAGGCCTCGACCGCAATTTCTTCTCCCTCCGGTTCCAACACAGTACATCCGGTCCGGTCCCCGTCGACGCTCGACAGCTCGACACGCGCATCCCGCGGCCGCGCAGCTCGTTTATGCTGTACCGGACGTGGATGGCGGGCAAGATCGCGGCGGAGAACCCAGGACTGACGGGGGGATGCATCCGTAAGTTCTTTCTGTATTTCTTGTCTTTTCGATGCGCCTATCTTCTGTTCTACATGTTCTTCTCTGTTCGGGATGCATCTATTTCTTCCCTTTGCATTCATCTATTTCTTCTTATTCTGTATTTCTTCTCCGCTCTTCTCTGACCTCCCCAGCCCAGATCGTGTCCAACCTGTGGCGCTCCGAGAGCCGCAGCACGCGCGCGCACTTCAAAGCGCTTGCTGATGAGGAACAGCAGCGCCACGGGAACCGTCGACAGCCCCGGCTCCCCCGTCAAAGCGCGGCGGCCCCGATCCCGTGACGTTCGGATTCCGCCTGGTAGCGGAGGTGTGACGGCGAACTTTATGTGTGTATGCGACGATCGACAGAATCGAAAGACGGGCGAATCGAGTGACGGGCGAATCGAGCTGACAGATGTCTCTCTTTGCCAGCTGGGTTTTTTGTCTCGTCGTTTCGTTTCTCTCGACATTTCTTTTCTCGTAGACATTTGGACGTCTAGGCTTTCTCGCCATGTCTTTGTCTCTGGTGGACTTGCTGGACTTTTCTCTGGGACATTTCAATTCTCGCAGAAATTCCTTGTTTCTCTGGAATTCATCTGGGCTTCTCGTTAATATTCTCTCGACATTTCGTGTCTCGTGGCCTTCCTGACGTTTCCTAGACATTTCTCTCGTGGCCTTTCTCTCCCTGATTCTCGTGAACGGTTCTTTGGTGGGGTTCTTCTCGTCAACATTCTTTGTCTGGGATTCTCTCTCGACATTTCTTGCCCCGGATTCTCGTGGACGATTCTCTAGACTTTTTCTCGCCGACATTCCTTGCCTTGGATTCTCCCAACACTTCTCCTTCTCGTGGACGATTCTCTGGTGGAAATTTCCTCGCTTCTCTTCTCCGTTCTTTGTCTGGGATTCTCTTCTCCATTTTTTGTCGGATTCTCTTCTTCATTCTTTATCTAATTCTCTCGAGATTTCTTCGCTTCTCCCGACATTCGTGCTTTCCGACCTTGGTCTCCCCCGACGTCCGTCGATTTTTCGTCTTCCTGGATTCTTAGATCAAAAATTCCCTAGAAGATGAGGATAATAACGGATACATCGCGATCCGATAGACAGAATAAACTCGTTCCTGGCTCACCGTGTTTTGCCCACCGTCGTTACGCTTCGTGATCCGTTGATGCATATTGTTAGTTTCCGACATCACCACCGCCTATCGCAAACCTAGCCGGTACTTAGCCTTTGCCTTGCATCGGATCCCGCGGCGCACCATCACACCAGGTAGTCGTTGCATCGCTCTCCTCGTCTGCCGGTTTCCGTCTCGCCTGTCAGTCACCCCCACCACTGGCTCGGAACTGCCATCCACGTTTTTGAAGCGTTAGTCGCCATTCTTGGTTCTAGATTTCGCTTCCCCGATAGGTCAGTAGGTATCTGTGTCTGCCCTCATCAAAGTTCATACCTCGCAGCGAGCTTATCTCAGTCCCCTACCGCGCAGCCTCCAACCTTTTCTCCAAGAGCACAGTCTCCAGATGGTTCCTCCCCCAGAGATGCTTTCGCCCCTCCAAAACAGCAGCGTACTCCCTCTTGGCCTCTTCCTTTTTCCCATCCTCCTCTATCAGCTCCCCCAATGTCACAGGCTTTGCCTGTTCCTAGAGTAGAGTAATCACGTGTGAGCTGTGCGTTGCTGGCGCGCTCCACCCCGCAGCGTGGGGTCCTTAGCTCCCCGCGGTCCGCCCTCATCGAGGGTTGGGCCATCG